>JAUBOD010000218.1:747897-758709 GCA_032353885.1 Nothura maculosa | reverse complement strand
TGTGAGGGTGACAGAGCAGTGGAACAGGCTGCCCAGGGAGGTTGTGGAGTCTCCTTCTCTGGAGGTCTTCAAAACCGCCTGGTTGCTGCCCTGTGCCACATGCTCTAGGTGTGCCTGCTCGAGTGGGAAGGTTGGACCAGATGATCTCTAGAGGTCCCTTCCCACCTTGAAGATTCTGTGATTCTGTGACAAGTGTCTCTGTAAACAGTTTGGCCTGCTCAAGATCAAAGGCAGATAAAGCATATTCTCATTTCTCTTGTATTATTGCTCCTGCTGCCTTTGCCCACAAATTCTTTAGTCTATGTTGTTCTATGCAAGTCCTACTCAGCAAAGAATGTAAGAAAGACTATGAGTGTTCAAAGATAACAAATGTGTTTTATTTTCCTCACTTGTTTTTAATAGGTTCAGATTGCCTCTACAAAGTCTCACCTTCATGCAGATATTTTTTCCTGTTCAGCACCATTTAAGTCTTCAGCATTTTCTTCCTCCGCTGCTCAAAGAAAAGGCAAGTGTAAGGTGTGGCTCACTTTAAACAGGAAGTTGTCTAGGAAGTCTGTTCATGTGAACTATTAGCAAAGTCTTCATGTTAGCAGGATATGAATTTGGAAAAAGATTCTGAAACATTGGTGTTTATGTCCTTATACTAAGGATGCATGAGACAAAGTGGAAGATGAAATAAACTGTTGCTACAAGTTCTGAACATAGTGGGAAATAAATGTGAACTATATCTTATCACTAGGTATGGCTATACTTATTTACTTTATTTATTTCTTTGATTGAAACTATTTGCTTTAACATTCTTGTAGTTTCTGTTCATGTGACAATTTTCTTGCCGCTATGTTTTTCTGCTTTCTGTATTCATTATTTTCAGACAAAACAACAAAATTATTTGTGAATTTCCTTAAGTTTCTTAATTATTTTGTTTGGTTTTTTTTTGCTTTTGTTTTTGTTTGGTAAACAACAAATATTCAAGTGAAGGCAGTTTTCTTCTGTTGTTCTGTATAGGGGTTTAGCTCCAAGAATTTTACAATTTTTATCTTTGCAACGAGAACAGGAAAATAATCAGGCCACAGAGGAACAGGTGAA
This sequence comes from Nothura maculosa, assembly GCA_032353885.1. Lineage (NCBI taxonomy): Eukaryota > Metazoa > Chordata > Aves > Tinamiformes > Tinamidae > Nothura > Nothura maculosa. The sequence goes on along the minus strand of JAUBOD010000218.1, from coordinate 757,623 downwards.
ATAAGGCTAAAATTTTAATGGCAGCTGAATATTGAGGAGTTAGAAAAATGTTATTAACTATTTAATGCAATATATATTTGCCTTTCCCTGAGTTTACATGAAGTTACATGCAGGTTGAATGCCAGGTACTAAGTATCACAGTTTTATTATATGAAGCTTGTTAACAGCAGGATGAAGGATTTTCAGAATTCTACCATTTTTGTTTGTTTTACATTCAACTTCCTCTTTAAATTAGCAGGGAATAAATTGCTATAGAGACTTCAAGGTGGAGTAAATATTGAGGAAAAATATAATCAGTTACAGATATGATTTCTTGTCTGTAAGGGTGATAGAGCAGGCTACCCAGAGAGGTTGTGGAGTTTCCTTCTTCAGAGATCTTTAAAACTCACTTGGATGCAGCCCTATGCCACGTGCTCTAGGTCACCCTTCTTTAGAGAAGTGGGGTTGGACTAGATGACCTCTGAGGTCCCTTCCAACCTTAAGCATTCTATGATTCTATGATATGTTATTCACTTGACTGCATTACTCATAAATTACACCTTTCCACATTCCAAAGCAAGTTACAAACATTTAATTAAGTAACAAAGAAGATCCCCTTGTCTTTCCCTTGTAAAGTAGAAAGTGCTGTTCAGTTTCAGATGATAAACTTATGTTATTGTCCAAGAACCATAGAAATGTTAGATTTTCTTTACTGTGACTGAAACACTAATTATTTTACCATGATTCAGATGTTTTTTTATTTTCATATTTGCTTGCCTATTATATGTCATGATAAATATCAAAGTATTGACTTTTGCTCTTCAGAATCTGAAGATAGGATTGCCTTCAGTATGTGATTTGGTAAAGTTTTTCTCCTACCTGTCTAAGAAGGCAGGATGTCATGCCAATGCAAATATAATTATCCTGATGTAGAATAAGATTTCAGGGGCTATTTACTTATTATGAGATATTTACATATTACATACATATATATTTACATATTAAGAGAGAGAGAGAGATTACAGCTTTTTGTGCACTTATTTTGTTAAAGAGAGGGTAGATCTATTCTCAATGCATTAGTTTGTTCTTTTCTTAGTGAGATATTTTGAAAGACCATAATTTTACCTTGAAATGTTTTCATTTTTTGCTAATTAAGAAATTCTAAATAAATTACAATGATACAGTGTAGAGGCAACTCCAAAGATGGCCGTATAGTGTCTGGCAGCAAGCAGGATGACTTCTTAGTAGATAACCAACTTCAAGGCCATCAGCAGACCAAAAGCAAAGGCAGCTGTCCAGCTGCTGCGTGACCATGAAGCTGATTGGACAGTAACTGTGGTGCACTTACTTTTAGGCTAAAAAGGTATTGTATCCTGGACTTTACAGGTAAACTTACAAAGGATTGGATGCTGGCCTTGGAGACAGTGGCAAGACAGAGACGAGAGCAGAGTGTGTAAAATCGTGTTTGGTCAGGGGTGCAGCATATGGCTTACTGGAATATGCTGGAATCTGCAATAAATAAAGCATTGACTTAATCTCTATGAGAATGTGTCTTTGACTCTGGAAGCTCCCTTGCATCGATAGAGTAACTTCCTTTTCTTTTGAGTGCTACACTTTACTTAGGTTTCTAAACAAGATTAAAAGCTAGGATAATATGTACTTTCAGCTTCACCTTTATTTTATTCTGTCTTTGAGTTCTGTGAAAGACTAAAAAATTTCAAAATTTCTCAGAGTTATGCAATTGATTTTAATCTGCAGGCTATTTTAAACATGTCTTTTTATTCTCTTGCCAGGATTTATACGGGCTATTTTGGTCTCCGTATTTTCTATAACCATCCTCAGAAATAAATTCTAAATGTGAAGCAGATACACATGATTTCTGCTGTACATAGGAAGTAATCTGTAGAAATTTACCTGACAGAGATCAATATGAATATGCTATTTATAAAACTTTTCTTTCCTACTTGACCTTTGGAATATTACAGATTTCTCTCAGCTTGCCAAAGGCGATATCTGGGACACAATAGCTGACAGTAATACAAAATGAGAATGATAGAGGAAAAAAAAAATAGAAGATGGTGTCTTTCCTTCTTCAAATTAAGGGGTTTTGCTTGTTTTGTTTTTATTAGTAGTTTCAAAACTAAGTAAGGTTTTAATATTGTTATGGTACACAATTAATTATTATCTAAGTGAAACTCATTGTAGAAAATGAAAGATATTGTTGGCAGGAAATGGTAAAACCAAATGTTTATACTCCAAAATTGTTTGAAAGCATGGAATACAATATAGTGAATGTGGCACATGCATTCATTAAATTGAAGCAAGTTAATATTGAGGTGACCTACTTTGAGTCCAAAAATGATACTAGTATGCACTTGAATTAGTTCCGTTCTACTACAGATTCTGTGCCTTAAAAAAGTCACTGATGTTGGTGTTGTTTTCCTTGCAGTTTCAAGAATGTGCATAAATTATGAAAGATTCGTTAGTTAAAAAGTTTAAGCAGGCTTCAGGATGGAAAATATTTTGCATAGTGTGCTGAATACTATGTAGCTATGCAAACTGGAATGAAAATGACCAAAATGACCTCTGACCATTTTAATTGGTCACTGGCTTTATTACTCTTTGCTTGATGACAAATAATTATCCATATTTTAATTGCAACTGTTTATAGCTAGAGTTATTGCCAATATTTCAGAGTGCTTGACAATTAGAAGGAAGAAAAATAATACATGGTGCTTTTTTGTTCAAGCTAATCTTGATATTTTAATACTAATAAGATGTATCTGAAGGAGTTCCGCCATTCTGTTTTGCTCTTGTCAATTACTGTTTCATTCTCTCCCTGAAAAGTGAATCTAAAACAGCATTTGGAGGTGTATGGAACAGGAAGTGGCAAGGGTTTGCTGCACTGTTTGATGCTAAAAAAATGAACTGATTTTCAGACATAAAGTATTACAGAAATATTAAAACATACATGCTGATAATCTGAAATATAGTAGTAGTACCTGCCTCTATTTGCCTTACATTCTATTGATAATTTCTATTAGAAAAGATTTACTCTTAAATCTACTGATAACTTGCACCTATACATTATTATAGGCCAGTTTACCTTCCTCTTGCTCTGAGGAAGCATTAATGCTCTATGCAGCATTAAACACTGAAACCCTTTGCCACGGAACTCTTCCTTAAAATGAAATCTTCTTTGAGACATTGCTAAAGCAAACTACGACCATCTTTTACTCATAGCTTTGTGTGATGATTTGTGTTATCATTGCCTGCAATATTTTTCTCGTGCGTGTTATTGCAGTGGGATTTTGTGCTTTACCAATTGCAAGTTATCAAGAATATCTATGAGGTAGGATTTCTTTCTTTTTTTTCCCTGAAAAATCTTTATTTGTTTAACATTACTTGCATACTATTTAGTCTCTAACTTTCTTTTGATGTTGTGGACACACATATAAACAGAAGATCCAGTTTTGTTTGTTCTAACAGAAAAAACATTTCTTAGGAAGCAATATTTTCTTCTAATCAGTAAGTTTTTGCTTTTTTTTTCCCTCATGGGGACACATTCTATTGAAATGGATTATATATAGCATTAAGCAGCTTTCATGTCAGCTCTTTTATTCCTTCCCCTAATCTCCAAGTCTCCATATGCATGGTTCTTTCTCAAATCTGTTCCAGTTTTGAAAGCTTTGGCTTCCTGACTCCTGTACTGCCAAGTAGGTAATGGGAGTCTGAAGAACACAGATGTCTAACTTCTATAATGCTGCTTGTCTGGAACGATAAATAAGTCTTCCAAAATAAGACTAATTTTTAATGGCCTTTGAAAACTGAGTGCATTATTGTTATTGTTCTGTTTTGAAATATGCAAGTGTGCAATTAGCAGAAAAGCAGAGAATACAGTGTTAGAGTATAAGGGCACCAACAGAGGTGTTATGTTATTATTTGAAACATGTAGCTGATTATGCAGTCTTTGCAAAGATACATGTCCATAGTAAGTGGACATGCAATGCTAAGCACTAAAAAAAGGGAATTTGTTCCATATCACCACTATTTCCTTCCTTGATTGAAAATGTTAAATGTCAGCTCTTCTTAACTGTGACTGATTAATCTTTCAGTTATACTTTATTCAGTGTAGTGGGGAAAAATAGGTTTGAAAAACATGTTCTATACAGTCTGGCTTCATCCTTTAAAAGCTTTGATTTTTTTATTTCTTACTCTTTTCATTTTAAGCTAAAACAAACTCAATATGCACAGTGCAAATTGAAATCTGCTACAATGTAGCTTTTATTAAGTAGAATGAAGGAAAGATATTATTAAAGAGAGCAAGGAAAATAACTCATCAGTAGAGATTTTTTTCTTTTTTTTTTTTGACCTTCAAACCTAAAATATTGTATTTCAGAAATATTAACGATTATCTCATCAGAAATCAGTTCCTACTTGTATCAGGCTCCCTTTGCACTGTATTATTCACGATATACTGTGGTCGTATCTCATAGGGAAGAGGAAGTAATATATCACATGACTTATAGTTTGACTGGTCCAAAAGAGCAATGAGGATGGTATGAACCAAACCAAAAAACACTAGGCGTCATGACAATGTTCCTGAACAGATACCTTGAGCCTTGAATGTTGTTTTTTTTTATGAAAATTGATTGTTTTCACAATGAGAATTATTTCTTTGAAGCAACTTTATTTGACCTTAATTAGGAACAGGGTTTGGATAGAACTGTCGCAGTTTTTGTTCATTTACTGAATTCACACATTAGACACATGTACGAAGATAAAGCTTATAAGAAGTAAAACAAAATGAGACTGGATGATTTATTTCAGGCAGAAAAATAAATTATGAACTTACATATGCACGTGTGTGCGCGTGTGTCTATATCTAATGTCGCCTTGGAGTCTACTGCCCACTGGTGTCTGCTAATGTGTTAATTTTTCATATATATAGTTGTTAAAAGTAATTTAATATCTTTAATATTTTTTTCTGACATCTTACTCTTTTTGAAGTATTTCTTATTTTAATGTCAAAAACCTTATTTATAAGAGGCTAAATACCTTGTCAATAAAATTGGATGTGAAGGGACGATGCTCTTTACTTTGAACCAATTTCTCCTTACTTTGGTGATTTTCCTGCCCTCCTTTTTTCCCCATCAAAGATTATGCCTAATTCTTTCATAGTTTCATGCTTAAAAAAAAAAGGGGAAGATTCTCAATACTCCTAACTACTTGACACCTTTTTTATGTATTTGACACACGTTCTCTATGTAAATGTACTTGATCTCTCCCCGTATGGCAGTTTGTCTACTGCAGATAATTATTTTTTATAATGAAGAGACTTTGAATTGGCATTAGTACAAAATTTGAATAGCAACTTTTGTTTGCTAAAATGCTGAACAAATATTTTATTCTTGAAATGCAGGGGATTTGTAATGAACAACCTGTATGATCTTTCTTTGCTTTAAAGAATCTTAGCAGTGTAAGCAGTGGACCTTCTAGTCTGCTTGTTTCCCGTGTAAAGACAAAAAAAAATTAGTATTTGTAAACATTTTGCTCTCATGGTTTTGATGAAACAAAGTACTATTGATATATATCCACAGAATATAATATGCAGAAAAAATATCCACAAAACACCAAAATTACAATATATCTTCATCAAAATGAATATGCACTATCTGACAGTACCTGAGATGCTGATTAGAAAGTAACTGTATCCTCTTTGCTCAGCAAAAGAACGTATAAACTTTGAAGTTATATTTTGATGATTGAATCTGAATGAGTACTTTTTCTTTCTCAAAAGTCTGTCTTCTAGTGGAAATATCATGAAAAGGGAAGAGGAAAAGTAACTACATAACTCTTATTCAGAGATCTTTAATCTTGATGGAATGCTGATTTCAGTATCTTTTGAATCAAACTTTTTTTCTTTTTTTGTTACAGATTGAAATTCACAAATGAGACTTAACTTTGGTAGTCATTAAAAGGACTGGACTTGTCTGACAAGATATGTTTCTAGTGAAACTGTTTTTCAGGAATGAACTGTATCCCATGCTGTTCAGAACTCCCTTTGAATAGCTGGAAGGAAACTTGTTGGATTAACTAGAGGGAGATCAGATTCATCTTAGTTTGCAAGTCTCTTCCTTTTCTCAGAAGTCCTACAGCTTCATCTTTCCAAAACTTTTCTGTCCTGGCTGACTCTGGGCCAGAATCAATGTCCATCAGTTTTCCAATGATTATCATTCCAAACTGGAAAATGTCCATAGCTGTTAATGGCATTAGGGCATATGTTACTAATTCCGAGCAGGGGGATTGTCTAACTGAATTGTTGATGTACTTTTGTTTTTTTTATTGCCTTGATTAAGGCTATATATTGTGTTGTCCTGAAGAAATTTTAAAATGTTTAGAAAATATCCTTCAGTCATACTGAACAAATTAAATATACTTTCTTTCAGTTGCTGTGTATAATACAGGGATGCACAATTATCTTCAAATGAGTAAAATAATAAAATTATATTTACAGTTTGTACAATTCAGTTTAAAGTTGTTCTCTCTTTTCCTTTTAATATGATTTTGCCGATGGTATTTTCCTATGTTTATTATTCTGAATGCATATTGATATAGTGATTATTTGTACAGAAGCTCATTTGTTCTCTGAAAGCCTGTTTTGATGTTTCTTTCAGGCAATTAAACGTGAATGTTCTTTTTCCATGATTACAGTGGTCATTACAAATTTTTCAGTGCAAGAGAATCAATAGCTTAGCATGAAATTAGAAGGCTATTTTGGGGGAGAATTGATAGTGAATTAATAGATGATAGTGAAATTTAGTGATTTATTGAAATTATTCATAGTGACAAATCAATTCCGACTACCTATCTCAAAAAGGGCCTTTAAAGTTTCCAAACTTTTTCAGTAATAGGAAGCATTGATATTTTTCAATTTTTTTTCCTTTTCTACAAAAAAATAGAAAACTAATAATTTAAAATATTTAAATGGGGGGATCTGAAGCGTTCTGTCTGAAAATATCAGAATACTAAGTTTTTGTCTTTTTCACAAATATTTCTGATTATTTTTTTTTACTCTGAAGTAATAATGTAAATAATTCACAAATATACATGTGTGAAGTACAGGAAAAGAGTGACAATCTGAATTATCTTAATATGCGAAGTGTCTGTGCTTACAAGTACTCTAATCATTGGGCAAAATCTTCAGAGGACTTTAACGTAGTGCTGCCGATGCACATGCTGCTCGTATTATCCTTCCCTGTATTTTGTTCTATTTCAGTTAAAACCCAACATTTTACTTTTCTTCAGACTAGAACAAGAGCATTTGGAAAGATGAGATGTGATAGAAGTGATGGAACCATAACTGAACAGATAAGTGAATATTTCTCTCTCTCAAAATTCCTAAATATTATAAAAATCAAAGAAGCCACTTTTCCTTCCAGATGTTGTTAAACAGCAGTTATAATGGATATGATAGCATAGAATATATCCGAAGAAATTATTAACAATCTATTTAAAGATATTAAATGCACACAGTCTGTATTTAGTATGAATAGTTATTCTATGATGAATCTATAAATCTGTTTTCCTGAAAAATGCAAATACTCAGTGTTCAGTAAAATAACTCTTGTCTGCTCCGCTCCCCATTCTAAATCATGCTTTCCTTTAGTACTAAGTCTATTTTTTTCTAATGTGATTCATTCTCACTATAATGGTAGTTCAGATCGAGCTCTGTTTACACATGATGTCAAATTGCAGTAGAGATAAAAGCACTTCCAAATTGATTGAATGTGTCCTGAAATGTAATAAGTGATTCATGAAAAGGAAAGCAGTGAATGTTTTCCAGTTGATTAAATTTTGATTTTTTTTTTTATCTGTTCCCCCATCCCTCTCTTCATTTCTGCTTGTTTCTCTACTACACTATTACCTTGGCAAGCTAGTGAAGCATATTGAATAAAGCTCAGCTTTTGCTGAACTATTTGTTATTTGAACTTTTCAAAAGATTTTCAACCTCAGTACCTCCCCAAAATTCATTATTCATTTTCTTTCTTTTCTACTTTACTTTCTTAACCACTGAAAATGCATTTTCAGATGTTAACCTTTATTCTGCTTTGGTTTTAGACTCGATCTTCATTTTTTCAGTCTTCCAAATACAAATGTTGCTTTCATGCAAGGACTTCATCCCATTGTTTCCCTCATTTAAATGACTATTTATATGATACTGATCTTTACTCCTTATTATTGTTTATGACTTTTTACTTTTCTTCTATTTTAAGTATCCATGAGCATGGAGCAAAGCATGTTCCTCTTTTCTTTCATATGTTAACCTGCTGAATCTTTTCTATCCATTATCACAAGAATATTTTGGAATGTCTTAGCTTCCTATAGTTGCCTCATAATCTTTTTCCATAAACAAACAATAATAATTAAAAAACACCATTATGTCAGACTATCTGTCTTTCTGTTTCTTCACTAGTTTTCTGGCCTTATGCAATATGCTCCTTCTACCTGGGATAGCAGTCCTCTGTTTCTGGAAAGCATCTATCATGATAGATGTCGCTATAAGTAAAAAGATGATTTTTTTGCCAGAGCATAGTTTAATATAATGAAACTCCTCTATGAACATTCCATGTGCTATAATGTAATACTAATAAACAAAAGCTGTAAGATCTTCATTGCACCAATGAAAAAGGAGCCTTATGAGACCGAAGTCCTTCGCCCGAAGTCCGGCCTTCGCCCGAAGGCCTTCTCAGCATCCTCCATCACCAAGTCTCCTGCCCCATTCCATGTCCCACTAACATTTTGCCTCATCTTTCTCTTGCTGCTAACGTATTTATGGAAACCCTTCCTGTTGTCCCTGACATGTCTCGCCAATTCTAATTCCTCCTGGGCTTTGGCCTTCCTCATTTCATATCTGCATTCTCTGGCGATGCACCTATATTCTTCCCACGTGGCCTGTCCCTTCTTCCACAAGCTGTACACTCTTTATTTTCTCATTAACTTCGCCCAGGAGCTCCTTGCACATCCATACAGGTCTCCTGCCTCGCCTATTCCACTTCTTTTTTGTGGGAATACACTGATCTTGAGCTTGGAGGAAGTGGTGCTTCAATATTAGCCAACTCTCCTCGACTCCCTTTCCTTCTAGGACCCTGACCCAGGGACTGCTCCAAGGAGCTCCCTGAAGAGGTCAAAGTCAGCTCTCTTGAAGTTCAGAGTAGCTATCCTACTTCTCGCCGTGCTTCCTCCACGCAGGATCGTGAATTCCAACATCTAGTGGTCACTGCAGCCTAGACCGCCTCTGACCCTCACATTAACTCCCTGGACCATCTCTGTTTGTTAGGATCAGGTCTAGCAGCGTCTCTCCCCTTGTTGGCTCATCAGCCACCTGTGTCAAGAAGTTATCTGCAATGTTCTGCAGGAACCTCCTGGGCTGTCTGTTCCTGGCTATGTGATTTTCCCAGCAATATCAGGGTGGTTCAAGTCCCCCAGGAGAACCCAGGCCTGTGATCGGGAGGCTTCCTGCAGTTGCCCATTGAAGGCTTCATCCACTTCCTCATCCTGGTCAGGAGGCCTGTAGTAAACTCCCACCACTGTGTCGCCCTTATTGGCATGCCCCTTTATCCTCACCCACAGGCTCTCTACTAGCGTTCCATCCACTATGCTGAGCTCTACGCATTCCAGTTGCTCTCTCACATAGAGAGCAACTCCACCACCTCGCCTTCCTGCCCTGTCCCTCCTGAAAAGCCT
>JAUBOD010000218.1:701863-747297 GCA_032353885.1 Nothura maculosa | reverse complement strand
CATGCCTGGTGCCCCATAAGGCTTCCTGTTATCAAAGAAGCCAAAGTTATGGCGATGACACCAGCTGCGGAGCCACGCGTTGATGGACTGTGCTCTAAGATTTCTTTCTGTATTGCCATCAGCACTGGGAAGAATTGAACAGAAGATGATCTGCGCACCAGTGCCCCAATTATCTACCTCAACTCCCTGAAGTCTCTTTTGATGGCCCGGAGGCTATGCATTGCCCCTTCCTCTGCACCCACATGTAGGACCACGAACGGGTAATAGTCCATGGGTCGGACCAGTTTGGGAAATCATCTGGTGACATCCCTAATCCACGCCCCGGGAAGACAACAGACCTCTCTTGAGAAAGGGTCGGGCCTAGCAATCAGTCCCTCTGTTCCCTGAATCTGGGAATCGCCCACAACAATAACCCTCCTGTTCTGCCTCCTGTCCCCAGTGACAACCTGTGTAGTTGGCGGTTCTGACTGCAGTACCTTTTTTGAAGGGGAGGGACCCACTCCCTCACCCTCCACTGGCTGCCCTACCTCCTTCGAGGCATCGTATCTGTTACCCAGGGCCACCCTGCAGGGTAAGATGGAAGGAGGTTTCACCTTGCCACCACGACCCTGGACTTTTATCCACCCATTTCTCTGCTCTTTACCATCCTCATGTCTCGGCATGGGGGTGGGACCTGTATGACCTGTTGCTGAGCCCTCCCTGGTGCCTGCCCCCATTTCACTCCCTCTGACCTAGAGATTTTCCTTAACTTTTGCACCTCCTCTTTTAGCACAGCTTCCATACAGAGCAGATCCTGCACCTGCTCACACCTCACACAGGTGGCCTCCTCCACGCCATCCATAGGAAGTGTCAGGCTGCAGCACTCCTTGCAGTCTAACACCTAGACAACTACATGCTTAAGTAGTCGCTCAGTCTGGGTGCCTACCTCCTCCTTAGCGCGTGCTAAGGCAGCCATGCGGCGGGTGATTACCATGATGGGTGCGCCACGGAACTGTTCGCTGCACACCCTGTCTGCTCTAACTGCCGCCCTAAGTAACTGCCGTCCTAACTGCTGTGCCGCGCCACGCCCTGCTGACTCACCGCACTCCTTGTCGTCCGCGCTCCCTGGGGGCGGCTCTTGTAGGCGGGAGCTCGGGCCGCCTTACCCTGCCGCCTCTGCCCCCGCTGCGCCTTCGCCGCCCGGGGTTGGGGGTGCCTCGCTCGCCCTGCTCCGGAGCGCTGCACTACGCGGCTTGGGGCCGCCGGTTTAGCTCCTCTCAATTCCCTAGAGCTCATTAAAGACATAATGTACATAAAAATTCATACATAGTATTAAGTTCATAATTAACTCTTGCCGCACTTAGGAGCATGCTTTTAAGTTTTAAGTTTGGATGTTAAAGAAGCTGACAAAAAGATGATAGAGTTTTGGGCTGTGTTGATTGTTCAGTTTTTCTGTGGAGGTAATGGTACTGGGAAAAGCAAGGAGATAGGAATGTGCAATATTCAGAATACCAAAATGAGAGATTGGCCTTTCACAGTACTTTATAGAGTTACCAATGAGACCTAGGCTTCTCTACAAAGAGGTTAACAACAAGAAACGTAATGTGGGGGTAAATGAGTATCTGTATCACTAGGAGAGTCTTGAGAGAGGCCTAGAGATTTTAGCCCCATTGCTTAGCCATGTTAATAGGGAGAGTATAAATCCACCTTCTTTCTGACTGAAATACAGAGAATTTTCACTACTCTGAAGCGTAAGCTGAAAATGGAGAAGACTCGTGTTTTCTTATCTAGCTAGACTATAGTAGGCATACTTAAGTCATGAAGAAAACTTTGAGTAGCTTGCTTCTAAGAAGTCATAATTCAGATGAATCTTTTCAAGAATTGGCACTCAATTCTGATCTTTTTTAATATTTGTAACATTTAGTCTGTTTGCAAAAGATTTGAATGGATACTTAAGTGATACTGCTAAGCATAACTTTTTTTCGTTCAGGTGTTACCTTTTACTTTGCCATTTCCAGATGAAGAATTCCTTGTTCACTCTATACACATAGTGAGTCATAGCTGAACTTCCACACTTTTGTCTTTACTATATACTTAAAAATATGAATACAAAATTGTAATTGAATGCTGAATTTGTATCCACTTATATTGTTTTACTTTACATCTTTTTTTCCCTGCCTCACACTGTTTCATCCTGTCTCTCCAGTAAAGACTCTGAAATGTTGCTTAATGAGTGAGAAGAACATTGCTTATTTCTTAATTCAAAATATTTCTGAGAAATTTTGCTTGATTTTTTTTTCTCTCTTCTGTCTTCTTTATAATACCCGTTTATATTATTTAAGATCTGCTGGGGAGAAGATGCATTTTAATTCACATTCCTATCACGTAAGTACATTAAATTTTTGTGCTACAGAACATCATAGACTTCCCTGTGATGATTCTCCCTTCTGGCCAGAACTGGGCTCCCAAATACAATTTGGGCTGACAAAAGCAGAAAGTTGCAATCTGTGCTCTTCTCTGGCATGTGTCTCAGAATCTGCCAAGCCTTCAGACCTTTATTCCAAATCTGAAGTTATCTTTTCTGATAAAGTTAGAGGGACAGACAGAAATATTCCACTTCTTTTGAAGGTCTCGCTCAGGCTGAGTTTGCTCTGAGTTTCACACCAGCAGATCCTCACAGTTCAGAGGTGGACTGCATTTGATGAGACCCTGCTGGAGCATGGAGTGACTAGAATTCTGTTGAAGAATAGATGGCCAGAGACATCCTTTAGTGCATCATTGTCTCAGGGATAATTGCTTCCTTTAGAAATAAACTTACCTACCCACTTAATTCTATATGCACAAGGGTTCATGGCACTGAACACTTCAAAAAACCAAGGACCATATAAACTTTTTATGACTAAAAGGGAAATTGGGCTGATGATTGATAGTTTCCTTTCCCAGACATGCCAGTGATGAGATAGCTGATAGTAGCTGCTAAGGAGAAAGGCAAATCTTAAATCTGCTTCCATGGAAGCCGTAGGATATTAGTTCTTGCTGGGGGCAGTACGGAACTGCTGTGACTTGGGAGTGCGTTAGTAGATGGCTGGAAACACAGAACTGGAAGATGATAAATTTGTTTTGTCTTGTTTTCCTGGAGTTAGATTGTCAGTGAAGTGAGAGTTATGTAATCTACAGTTTATTTATTTATTTAAGATTTTAAAGTAAGTTCATGTATACATTCCCTGTGAAATTTTGTTTGTTTGTTTTTTTGTTTGTTTTCCTGTAAGAGTAGCCTGTCTGCTCAACTATATTTACTTCATTCTTCATTTCTGTTCTGACCGACTTCTAAATTTTGTATCCCAGTTGTGGCAATGGAGGAGAAAGAGGTGAGAGAGGATGCACTCTTTCTCATAGAAAGAAACAGATAAATTACCTGGAAAAGTAACTGTTGGAGTTTGGATGTGAATTCATGAGTGCTGATCCATAAATCATTCTGGCTATTCCTTGCTCCAAAAATAGTTTCCCTCCTTGAAAAAAAATGTTTCCTTCCTCTGTTAACAGTGGCTATGTGTTTAGGATTATGGTCCAGAAAAGCAGAGAGCACAGAAGCACCTTTGTCGTTCGTGTCCCAAGAGTCTCACAGAAGAAGGCTAGCAGAGCAGAGAATGCCCTGCTCAGAATCCTTTTAGGAATGAGCGACTAGTGGCTTGCAGATGGTAGCACAGGCCTGCAATCCTCTGATGTCAGGCGAAGGACAACGATGACGGGCAAAGGATGACCAAAGAGCTTAGATCACCATGGTTCTTGCAGTGGAAGGAGTATGCTAAAAGGACCACAGCGAACCAGAAAATCCTCTGCTCAGAGGCCTTTCAGGAATGAGCCATGTCGGGCGAAGCCCTTGGGAATGAGCGCCACCTGGCTGCCCGGACTCAAAACAGGCCTAACATTCTCCTTTCCGTTTAGTGTTTCGGTCCAGAAAAGTGGAGAGCGTAGAAGCACCCTTGTGGTTTGTGTCAAGAGTCTCGCAGAAGAAGGTTAACAGAGCGGACAAAGCTCTGCTCAGCATCCTTTCAGGAATGAGCGACTAGTGGCTTGCTGATGGCAGCACAGGCCTGAAATCCTTCTTCCTATTTAGCATTAGGGTTCAGAAAACCAGAGAGTGCAGAAGCAACATTGTAGTGGGTGTGGAAAGAGCCTTCTAAAAGAACCTTAATAAACTAGAAAAGCCTCTGCTCAGAGTCCTTTTAGGAATGAGTGACTTCAGGCGATGTGATTAAATTCTAAGCTAAAGCAATTTCAGTTAGACTGATGAAAACTAATTATGAACATTTCCACCTGTGCCAGGAATATCAGTTCGGTAATTTGTCTGCTATGTATGTACCATCTGTTTTTAAGTAGTGAAAGGATTTTTTGGTAGGATGTCATGCTATGAATAGAATTTTTTTTATGCTAGTGATAAATTCTGACAGAATGAAACAAAATAAATCCCTGAAAAGCCAGGAAAAATACTTTGGAAGTACTTTATGCATCTTGTCCACATCTTTGTACTAACTGTATCAATATATATCCCCCATTTTCATATAGACTTGACACTAGGTGATTATGATACTTTTAATATGAAAGAAATATTAAAAAAAAATAAGATTCATGATGTTTGCAAGTTTTAGTGGAAATGAAAAAGTTGCCATTATATGACCATAATTGATTATCATCTACTTTCCCTTGACCACTAGTGTGGGTGTAACAAGCCTGGAGCTCTTAGTAACTTCAGTTCCTTAGTACACAAATTTTTCTGCTGAGTACTTCTAACAATATTTTTTTCTAAGATAAGCTGCAATATTATTCTCCATTGAAAATAGCTATTAATTAAATACCAGATAATTTGATTTTATTTTATGTTCTACTTTTAGAATTAAACAATCAGAGAGTACGAAAAAAAAAAGTTTTCAGCAAGGATAGTCATCTTGACATAGTCACTACCTTTTCACAACAGCTAAATATAAATATGCACCTCTCACTTCTACAGTTTTACTCACTGTTGCTGATATGTCTCTCTGTCTTCTTTAAATTTTATGTTCTTGTAAGCTTGTCAAAAATTTTATAAGAAGAGACCATTATTACTTTAATTTTCCTCTGAATGAACTGAAAACGTGATGGCACATATACCTGTCAATCAACTTTGTTAACTTTGTAAAATTAGTAAATACCACTATATATTGGTTATATTCATATATTACATTCCCATTAAAAGGAATGTTAGCTTCTTTATTTAATTTGAAAGCTTGAAATTTGTCTGTTGATGAAATGATCAATAAATAGTTGTTGATGATCAATACATAGGGCTGTGAGTTACTCCTTGAGCTTCTAGGAAGACAGAAGTGTACTAAAGTTTTGATAAATATATTGACTATTCAGACACATTATTTGTTTATTTATTTGAAGCCATCATGAGACTTCATCTCATCTTTCTTGTTGTTTTACTCTTAACAGGAAGAAAATGGGATGTGTGGGTCTTTTTTTTTTTAAGATTTTTAAAATTACTCATAGATTTCCAAGTGATTATTTGACCCGCTGCATGGACTCCTAACAATTAAACGTTTAGAGCAATTTAAGGTTTTTTTGTTGTTTTTTTGTTTGTTTGTTTTTTTTTTAGAGAATATACCATTTACATGGCTTTAACAAAAGACTTTTTGTTAAAATTTTTGTAAAAAAAGCAAATTTTTTTTTATTTCTGCTTTCTGACATTGTGAATGCAGAAAACATCTCTTTTTTTTTTTTTTAGAACTGGGTTATTACTTTGCAACATGCCAATGGGCAACTATTTCACTCTATTAGGGAGCATCAAATTTGTAAATGAATAGTTTTGTGACTAAGATCACTATTTGTCTATAGTCTATGTTTAAGGTAATAAAATTGGCAGTTGTCTCTCACTTAAAAAGAAAACTATATCCTTTTATATATAGACATTTCCAACTACTGGTTATATGACTAAAAGTTTTCTTATTAGACTTATCTACATTTCCATCACTGAAACATTATGCATGGCTTCAGCCTTTCATTTTATGGGACTTGCTTCACGTAACGGCTCTTTTATAAGGTGGAAGTGATTTTCTGTGTATATTATTGTAATTCATTTATTCTAAGTGAGATTTCCATGCTCACACATGTGGATGTATAAATATGCATGTGAACACAATAGGATTAGGCCTAGCTATATAATCGTAATTAACGAGAAAGAGAAAGCTTTACACTAGGCTGTATTACAAAGGCTGATGAAAGTGTTTTCAGCCTGAAGTAATATATAATAATAATTCTTAAGGAAGTTTTAAGGTTTCTATGTAAATTATGTTGCCATCTTCAAATCTGCACTATTAAACGTTTCAGTAATTGTTTAACAGCTTCTCCACTATACTATGTTATCTCACTTTTTGTAGTGAGACGTTTGTTTCATGATGTATGAGGAATTTGTAACTATGATGCCAGCTGAGACATAAATTCATATTTAGACATTACATGGAAAGGAGTTCAATCTCTGGTCCTTCATATGGAGAGAATTCTAGCAGTCTCTGGTCCTTCATATGGAGAGAATTCTAGCAGTCTGGCAACAGTCTAGGCATCCTGTGATAGTCTTCAAATCTCTCGCTTCTTCATTTCTGAGTGATGATTAAATCTAAGAAATTACACATTCTTATTATGATATTGTTTTTGTCTAAAACAATGCTTAGCAATATTTATGTTTCTTTACTAGAGTAGTTTTTTACTTGTGCCTCTTCATTATCCTAGTGAAGGTTATCCTAGTGAAGATATGTCTTATATAAATTATTTTCAGAAGATATCATTTCATCTTATTATATAAGTATGTATATATGCTATTTATATATTGTCTATATAGGTTAAATATTACCACTTTAAATCTTAACGTTGTGAGAATTAGTGAGTAGCTTTAAGTCCTTTAGTTTGTTCATTATTTGTTACATAAAGCCTTATTTGACTTTCTCCTGTGATAGCTGTAAATATAGAAAAGTAATTTAGAAATACTAGTCCCACTAGTGGCGTAGAATGTGCATACCTATCCTGACACATTTATTACACACTTATTATGCTGTGATTTCATTCTCATTTAACCAAGACACAATTAAGAACAATTCTCT
This sequence comes from Nothura maculosa, assembly GCA_032353885.1. NCBI lineage: Eukaryota > Metazoa > Chordata > Aves > Tinamiformes > Tinamidae > Nothura > Nothura maculosa. The sequence continues at coordinate 740,185 of JAUBOD010000218.1, read as the reverse complement.
TTCTGTATGTTCTAGACCTTTGATGATTTTCAGTTTCTGAAGTGCTTCTAATCTAAGCCTGATTTCAGATACCAATAGCATTTTCAGATATTATCCTCTGAAGGAGATTTGAGGGTTAGAGGGGAACTGGATAGCAATATAGTGTCTTTTGCTTTCCATTTTGGTTTCTATGTGATGTACTGAATAAGCAGTTTACACCAGAAACCTCTGTTTATCTTATATAAAAAGTCATTTTATTTCTTTCTTCCGTTTTAAAATGAGGCCTCATCAGGCAGACTGATCTGCTTAGTGGGTGAGAGCTGTGAGGATTGCCTCCGCTTCAAAGCGGTGTTGTGCACTGTCTTATGCTTTGAAACTAATTTTTGATCACTTGTGTCTCTGCCTGGACTTTTTCTAATAGGTGTAATGAGATAGTAAATTAAAGGACTTGTTGCAGTTACTGTAAGCTGGATGTTTCTGATTGCACTGGTTGTGATGACTATATTGTTACCCTACCTAACACTTATGCTGGCTCATTAGGGACCACAGCATGAGAGAAACAAATGCTGTGGTTGCCTGTGCCTCTTTAGTGAACCTTGAATATTTGTGTATATGAAATGGAGCAAAACAGGCTGCTCTGCCTACTCAATGTGCCTGCTTTGCCTTATACATTATGGAAAGCCATATGCTAATAGATATGTAACAAGTCATTCTAAGTTGGTTCAATAATCTTTTAGTTTACTAATGACCAGTTTCTAGTCAGTTAAAGAATATAGTGGTTACAGCTAACATCTGTTTACAGCATACAGCCTTTTCGCTTAACAAAATGATTTTGATTATATAAAAGGAGACCATTTCCTCACAAATGAGAATACAGACTACATATAATTGTAAAATCCTCAAATTTAAAGGGGGTAAAGGGAAGTGTTATGCATGCTTTCCATCAGTGTGAATGAGTGATTTTCTTTTAGTACCCACTATAGCCGGACACTAGCCATCAGCATCTTAGAACCTGAAGCTCCATTGGGAAGCTCTGATTCGCTCTCCTGGAGATTTGGCTAAACTGATTCTCTACATTGTGAGGGAGATTCAGAGGGAGTCTAGTTAAAACACTTATCTTAAGTCTACTAAAATACATAAAGTCAATATGAGAATTCCTGCAATTCAGAGTGACTATATTTTTTGATCAGCACCTTCAAAAAAGTAGAGAACCGAACATGCTGGATAAGATGATGAAACTGCTCCTAGACTGGAAGAACAGCTCCATTTTAATGGTTTGGACCTTCAAGAGTAGATTTTAACTGCCAGTAATGCATGAGATTCCATTACTCTGCAACTGTTACTTCACACACATACTCAAGAGGTCAAATACTTTTTTATTCCAGTTGTGTGTACTGCTCTCTGATTACTTAAATATATGACACTTTCTATTATTATGGTTAATAGGAATGAAATTTTCTTTTAAGTAGGCAGGTAATACCTACTTGTTGGATTTAACATCACAGTGATTACATCTTAAGTGACAGTTTTGAAAGACTCTTTTCAAATAAAATTCTCTAATTTCATTACTTCTTTACATTTCAAGTTTTAAGTCATTACTACATAGTCTGAATCTTAATTTCCATGGAAAGCACACAGACATTTTTATGCTTGCAGCTGCTTTTAAAATGCAGTTAACTTCATCAGCAGAAATGTCAAACATTTCCTTTCCTTTGTTCTCAAATACCTTCATATTTTGTATCCTTTTTGGAAAGGTGGTGTCTGAGTAAATACATATGAAGTACTGAGTACAAGAGATATAGAGTGATCTGTCATTCAGAACCATCTTTTCAGAAGCTTACAAAGTAAAATAAAGTCACATCCGTCTAGTTCCTGACACATCAGACACTCTTGCTTTGATAACCTAGCCCTTTACAATTTTGTTATCACTCAGTGTAGCAGATTTACATTTTTTCTCACTTTCTTTAGCAGAAAAGAGAAAATCTTGCAAATAGTTTGTAAAAATGTAATTCTGCCCAACTGTGGATGAGGAAATAAGTGTACTGCATTGAGTATAAGCAACCTTGGCTTTCATTAAGTTGTGTATTCCTAATAGCATATGCTACATATAATCTGTTCTTATATTTATTAAGAGAAGAAAATTAAACTGAGTATGTGTCCCGATCCACTGTCAGGGAAGGTTTCAATACGATCCCAAGAGCGAGATTAAGACACAAACGAGGTCAAATGCCATACAACCTTGTAAGTTCTATTTTCATAATAGTGATAGGACAGACAGAAGAAGGAGAAGAAAAGGAAAACAAAAAGAAGAGGAAGAAAGATAAGCAAGCAAGCAGGAGAGATGCAGAAACATTAGTTACCACCACCACCAGTCGAGTTACGTTTCGTCATCTCTGCCTCGGTGCAGGTGATGGTTTTCTTGGAAGAGAGTTGAGAAGAAGGACAAGAAGCGTGTCTCTTTTCGTGCATCTTCCCCTTTGGGAGGTAAAATATAGTCCTTTTATTGTCCCAGATCTCGAAGAATCCGCCCACTTTCTTGATGTTCTTGGTGCTCCTCTTCCCCCTCCGCCACTCAACTGCCAGTGCTGCTTGTCAGGCCCTGCTGAGTATTGTTGGGGTGTTGGGCTAATCCATGAAGTTGTAAATTGTGCAGAGATAACAAACCTTAAGCTGGTATCCCATTCTTTCCACGAGATGACAAGGCCAAGAAGTTGATCATTGTATGAAGATAAGATACCTGGAGACGGTATCTTATACCTCCTCCTAGAGACGGGAGACTAGGAATTTGTAAACTATATGGCAACAATGTCAAGACAGAACACAGTCCACAATAGTCTTTCACATAAACACAATCCACACTAGTCTCTTACAGTATGATAATATAACACATTCAAAACTCTTCTGATGGCAGAATTGTCAATTACATATATTTGATTTCCTTAAAATAAGGCTTAAATTATAATTCAATGTATTACCTAGCTAGTTATAAGTGAAATAATATTAAATATAATGAATCTCTAAATATAGAGATGATAACTGAAAGAAATTATAAGCTGGTGACTTGGTGTGAAGGTGAATGGTTTAGGTTTATACCCTTAAAATGTGTATATATCCTGAAAATTACTGACTTCTGGGTTATATTTTTATATTATTCTCATAGTATTTCAATTTTGAGTGTTTCTAGTTGAATATCCCAGAATGCTATAAGAGAGAAGAAAAGAGAAGTCATTTTTCACTTGTGAAAAATCTTGACTGGCTTTCTTTAAGCAATAGGCAGCCTCTGCAGCAGCTGCAGAAAATGAGGAAATGCTTGAGAAAAATGTCAATAGACAAAACAGGATTTTAGAAGAATAAGCAGTATCTGCCACCTAGTATATCTGTTATAGCTTCTGGTAGTTAAAATTCAGCATCTTTCCTACTAATTGCATATTGAATTTTTATTTCTCCTTGTTATTTGTTTTACTGAATTTGAGTCAAGGACCAAGATTATATCATGTGATTTGGTGTGTTATCTACAATAGAAAATGTGTGCTAGAATAATTATGGTCCTTTAAATGGAATTCTCTAAAAATTTATCGGAAAGAACTAGTTGTGTCCTCTTAAAAAAGTGTCACTTGGAGGGCAAAAAAATCTGCTATTGCTACTATTTGTGTTACATCTGTAGATCCAGCTTCATAAATAAAAGTCTCTCCACAGCTTGGAAGATAAAAGGCTCTCCACAACTTCACAACAGTTATCACAAATATTGGAATTTAACTGATAAGCATAAGAACAAGAAAAAAAAAATCCCATAAGTCCTTCTAGTATCACTTTTAATTGTTACTGTACTTCATAAGTTTCAACTGTGCATTAGATGAAACCTTCAAGACCACCTACAGTATTTCAGAATTTTGGTATCATGTGTTCTATAAGTCATGTCTGTAGATTATGATTTCCATTCAGACCCATTGCCTATGCCTATTCATTGGTTTTGCTTTAGTTACCTTAGTCTGTAGTAGTTAAGAAATCAAAAGGCTAAATGAAAATTATCATCCATTCAGAAGCACAAGTAGGGTGACAAATTGCTTATTTTATACCTCTCTTTGAGATGTTCTAACTTATTCAGATGTGTTATATAAACCAAGTATATATTTTAAAACTGCTCATGATAAATCAAAACCAACAAAAAAATCCCCTGACAAATATCAGGAAAACAAGAAAAAATGTTGAATTATATTTTGAAAGGATGTTTATGAAAAAGAAAATGAAAACACAAAAAATGACATACAGTCACTTAAAGACACTACGGTAGACATAATTGCAATATGAAAATTGTTCAATATAATAGCCTAAATGAAAGAGATTCCTTTTCTAACTTATCAGAATTTCAGAAATCGTGCTTCAGGAGCAGTATAAAATTTTTATCATCTCATTCTCAAGTAAGGACTTCAATCTTAACAGTGAATTAAAAATAAATATTAAAAAATGATTATAATCATAGGAAAGTAGATTGAGCTTTGGTGATAATTGTTTCTGAATTTTTCCTTGTTTCTTAGAAACAGCACTGTATTCTTTTTTATCTCTAGTTTAATTAGGTTTGATTCTATTCAAATTGATGTTTGTTCAAACTGCATCGCTATCTCCTGAGTAATAATGACTAGCAGTAAATATGTGAAGCTTTTTAATATTGCATGTCCTCATATTAAAAATTAAACTTCCATAATAGGCATATTAGGTTTTAAAAGGGCATAAGAGATGCTAGAGTTAAAAGATTATTTGAGATTAAAAAGCATGAAGTGCCAGTATCTTTAGGTCTTTGATATAGACAAATATAGAAAATTATAAAAGAATTTGGGATTTTATTTTAAGAATTCAGTCAAAGTTTAAAGGAAAAAGAGCTATAATTAACACCATCTCTACACAGAAGTTGTCTTATGCATAAATATGTGTACTAAAAGAAAGCATACACTTAAAGTATTAATTAAGATGAAAGCTTTCTAGAGAACCTCTTAAGCAGCAAAAGAAAAAAGAGGAGGAGGAAATCCAACTCCACAGAAACAGAGCATAGTTGTGAATGTCAAAAAAATGTGAAAGCAAAATGCTCCCTTATGGGTATTTACTTGTTTCTATCAAAGTGTTTCAGCATAAATACCTTATTCTTCTGATGCAACAGTACACTGTACCTCAGCTGTATCTGCTGAAACATCTCTGATCCATTGACAACATAATTCCCATACAGTAATGGATATTTTCTTCTAACGTCTCACCAAACTTTTAATGTAAAATATCTATAATGAGGCTTTATATAGCTAGGCTTCATTACTTTTTATGAAGCAAAGCAAAGTACACTTACTAGAGTGAAGAGATATAAAAAAGTCTTAAACAGTTGCAACTAAGTAATAACTGTGAAAATAAAGCTACATGTATGCACACTTGCTCTTTTTTGCTCTACATTTTAGCTTATGTGCCAGTTCAAAACATGTACATTTTCATCCTATCAAACTCCTATTCTCCAGAATATTGCTAGGTGAGACTTAAATTTATAACTTCTGGGAAATGTAGCTGTTTACATAACCTCTTCCATAAAGATGGAATATCAGCACTTTTATAGTATGCTCAAAATATGCTTTCATATTTCTGAAATCTCCAACAAATTATCTAGTCTTACTCCTGCAATCAATCCTAATTCTCAGGAACACCATTATGCAACTGGCCAGGACTTAATAGTTTTCCAGGCGAGCTGCTAAATTCTTACAAATCCTAAAAAGACTGTAAGTTCAGAGATTTCTGAAAACTCCAGGTATTGAAAGTTGTATGCTCTAAAGCCTGTGAAGACAGTCTATGAATGTAACGCCTATGTTCTGGCAAAAGTATATTAATTGCAAATATTTTATTTAAATATTTGATTATAACAAACTTCTTTTAACAAAGTTCATTTTTACTGGAAAGTATTCAACTGTTTTAACTCTTTAGTAAATCTTTCAGTTTATTGGAACTGTCTGCAGCACTGAGAACACATAATGAATTTCAGTATCATTTGTAAAACAAAAACAGCTCAGTTGTATATCAAATGGTGTTCAATGATGCATAATTCTGTTTTTACATCAAGAAAGGTTAGTATTATAAGAAAAACCAACAAACAAAACAAAATCCCACCAACACAGAAACCTGAGGCAAGAAAATGAGCTTAATTTCCAGACACCATTTACTGCATGATTCTTCCCTTTACTCAGCCCTGGGGAGGTCACATTTGGAGCACTGTGTCCAGTTTTGGGCTCACAGTTAGGACAGAGATATGATATACAGAAGCAAGTTCAGTGAAAGGCTACTATCTTGATGAAGGGATTGGAGACTCTCCTATGAGGAAAGGCTGGGAGAGCCGCAACTTTCAGCTTGGAGAAGAGAAGGCTGAGAGGGACTGAATACGTATATATCCCTCTTTTATGAAGGGAGGATGGAGCCATTCTCTTTTCACTGGTATCCCAGGATTGGACAAGAGTTGAACAAGCACAAACTAATATGCAGAAAGCTCCAACTGAACATGAGGAAATGATTCTTTACTGTGAGGCTTGTGACAGCTTGCTCAGAGAGACTGTCCTCTGAGATACTTAAAAGCTATCTGGACAGGATCCTAGGTGACTGTAATTGAGGAGAATGGGGTTCAACTAGAAGATCTCTAGAGGTCTCTCACAACCTCAACCATTCTGTAATTCTGAGAGGGGAGGACTTTTTTCTCCACTTAATATTGAATTTTGTAGCTAAAAAAGGATTCAGCACATGAAAAAAAAAACAAAAAAAACAGAAGACAAATTCAAAATAGAAAAATTCAAATACAAACTCAGAATATGAAAATACAAACTTTTTCAGGAAGTTTCTAAATGAGCCATTTCAAAGAGAATTTTGGAAAATGTAGGTATGAAAAGCACAGGAGGAAGCCTGTGCTTGCCCTCTCTCCATTAACAAACAGTGTGCTGATATTTAGGAAGAGGTAAGAGTTTTGCAATGTATAGATAAGAAAATAAAGTTTAGTGATACATCAGACTAATTTCAAATGGAGCCTTAAAAATCAGTTCAACAGGCAACATATTTCTTTGATTGCATTCAAATCACCTGAAAATCTCCGTCTCATTTCAATTTTCTCTGTTTAAAGCAAACTTTTTATGAGGAGGAAAATAAGACTTCCTGCTGCAAACTGTAGTCTTACAGTTCCCTCTAAATTTTTAGCAGGAGTACACCTAACAAGGCCTGCTCTCATTCTGATTTTGCTGTAGTAAGGAGCCTCCCAACTGCTGCTTCAGTTTCAGTTATTATCTTCAGCAAAAATGCAATATTGTTAGTAAGAGCAATAAATACTCATTTGGAATAAGAAACTACTATATGTTAGGGAACATTTATCACTTTATTAATACAGTGCTACATTTTTTTCTGACTTCTTTTTTGTAAAAGGAATCCTTTTACTTTTTATTAATATCCTTAAAAATATTGCACATTTCCAACTAAGAGTGGTTCTATTTTTTGGTATTTAGAGGAATAGCTATCACCTTGTTAGCATCTTCATTTTTTTATCCTATTTTTCACTGCTAAACATGACAACATGGGCATTAGCTCACTTTTTATTTTTTTTAATTATTATATTCCTATGATCCTTCTGGCAGATGGTAGTATGCTCTACAAATAACAGTAATCATAGATTTCAAAAGATACTTTAGGAAGATACTTTAAGGATACTTTAAGATACTTTAAGGAAGTTAATCTTATAAATTACAAATTTTCTCTTTACACAATGTACAAATATAAACAAATTCCTGTGCTGTCTCTTGAAATTACATGACTGCTCAGGTCATATACTGCTCTGTATTTGAATATTTTCCCCCACTATAGTGAGATATATGGAAAACTTGGCCGTATAATTTATAATGCTTTGAACAAATTGTCAACTATTTGCCTTTTATTTTGTTTAGTTATTTTCCTGGTAGTCCAATATTTTTCACTAAATGCTTGATTTTAACCAAACAATTTCCACAGCAAAAATAGCTGAATAGCTGAGGCATGTCATTTCCACTATGTATAGCCTGCAACATCTCAGAGCCCATCTGCCCTATATCATGTGAATCAAATCACATTTTACATCTCCAGGGACTATAAACAGGCAGTAGTGCAGTTTGCTAGCTAATGCTCTTAAACCGAACTGTGCTCTTGTTAGACCTGGTGTCTGTGAACCTGTCAAATGCAACATCAGTTCCTATCATTGTCTCGTGAGCAATGAGGTATTGCTTTGATTGATCTACATAGTTGCCAACTGCATGATGCTACTCAGGTTTTTCATTTTTTCCCCTCTCTCTCCCTTTCTCCCCACCCCTATTCTGAGCTTGGAATGAGTTCAGAGTAATCAATCAACATCCACATGGCAAACTCTTCAACTGGAAAGTCTGGTGGTATTAATTTTGTTCAACCTATTGTGGTCTGAGCCAACTATGATGTGCTTGTATGCAGTTTATTTCTCATTCAACTCTAGCTAAAGGTGTTTATCCTGCGATTTTCTGTACCACAAATCACATCCATCATATAGAGAGCTCAGTAAAGAACTTCCTTTCCATGCTTCCTTTCCATGAAAAGAGTTAGGAGAAAATGGAAAACTCGTGCATTTTTTTTTAAATTTATTTCTTGTTGAGGCTTTTTTTGCCATAAAAGATGGGATAATAATGGATGAGATGGAAACATAAGATAACAAACGTACTTTTAAACCTGTTCTCTATTAAATCTCTCTAAAACACTTCAAAAGAATTTACTGTAAAAGAAAGGGTTACTTTTCCACTTTTGGACACTTGGTTTGAATGCTTTCATCAACTCCCATGTTTTGGTGCTTTGGTGGTAGGGAGTCATGTTTTGAAAAAACATGAATTTTCCAAGGCAATGTATTTAAGCATTCTTTGAATTCTATTTTTGAAAAAAAATCACACTAGTGATCTGCATAATGTAGCTGTTGCATTTCTCAGTATCCTCATCTCAGCGCTCAAATTCATTAAAAAAAATTTCCTTAGTTATATTGGAGAGTTTTTTGAAAGGCAAAATTCACACTCAGCATTGCTATCTGATCAACTGCAGATAATTCAAGAATGAAGAAATAAAAAGCATCTGAATATGCAGGTTCAATTCAGGGTAGCATCTAAGTGTAACATGAAAAGCTTATACAGATAGTGACCTAATTAAAAAAAAAAGATTAGTAAAGAAGGGAAGGCCAGTGCATCAAAATCAAGATCCTTTGCTTAATTTCCATATTCTAAGGAAACATGAACTATGTTAAGGTTGATTTTTTTTCAGAAGTATTTCCTTTTAACAGTATTCATTCAATCTGAGCCTGAATGAATAATCTAGTTTAAAGCATATGTAGGGCATGAAAAGTAGCACTGTAGGCAAGAACAAAGAAGAATCTGAGACTCAGTGCTCTAATAGTAAATGGTAACTATTCTAAGAACTAAAGCATTTCTCTTAGTGAGCTCAATTCACATAGGAAATCCATGAGAAAAACAAACATTTTCAGAATTCCTCTAAAACCTGGACTTCTATAGCTCTTATTTTGTTTTGTGAGGAGTGTGAACATGGTGAATTCAATCTCATTATTTTTTTCTAAGCAAATATTTCTACATTATTAAATGTAGCTAAATTATAAACCTAGGTTAGCAATCTTGTTTGATTAGACTCCTCATTATCACTTCAAAGTGCTTTGGTCTTTAAATGTTTGAAATGGAAACAAAATAGTAATAGGTAGTCAGTAATTACTCAATAAAAGTAGTTTATTATACTATGATTTATTTCTGAAAAAAAGAAAAAAAAATCACATAAGAGAAAGCAGTGTACTTGATCTTACTGGGCAATTGTCCCTCTTTTATCATTAGGTTTGACTCAGAGAAACAGCACTTCCCTGAGCTGGAAAAGAATTAGACTATTAAAATCCTGCAAAATACAGCTCACATCAGCCACTTCACTTCTCAGTTTTGGAGGAGCAATGGAGCATTGCCTGAACCAGCAGAAGTTCTTACTCCTATGTGCTGGCAGGTCAGCCACAGGAATACGAGGAGCTCCACCTCCTGAGATGGGAAAGTGGGAGGACCTGGAGAGAAAAGGATATATTTACTTGAGACTGCCTTTTGTAATTGAGCTTTGCTTTACCTTTTATATAAGAGAAGTGGATGATATGATTTTTTTGAGTAGTAACTTGATATCTTTCCAACTTTTGAAATTATAAAGAATATAGCTAAGTAATTCAGCATAATAGAAATGGTTTAATTATATGAGGGAAATATTATATTTCCCACATACAAACACAGCTTTTGGGGTTTTTTTTTGAGAGGAGGAAGAATACAGAGGAGTTTTGAATAAAAAGAATTGTGTGACACTCCCACTCGATGTGCCTAATAAGATTTATTCTATTCTGATAGCAAACTAAATTTTAGTCCAATAAAGGTACACCTTCCAGAAATGCCATGACTCTATATTTCTTGAATGCTTTTTTATTTTTGTCAGTTTGGGTCTGTTAAAGCTTTAACACACTTTGGAATTTTTTCTTCTCTATTGCTTTTTACAAAAACAGTACTAGATATGCTCTGTAGGCCATGTCATTTGTGTTTGTGTGTGCTTTAAGAAGTGTCCTGGCACCTCCCAATTGCAATTTGACTACAATCTTTTTTTTTTTTTTTCTGGAAAGACTGAGACTATCTCTACAAGTAAAGAGATCACTTTGTTTCTCTATCTTTTTTGTTTCCGTTTGTTTTGCAAGAAGCAGGGAAATTTTCCAGTAGAATGTATGTGTGTTATCTAGAGTTGTGCCTGAGTGTATAAATAACATAATTTCAGACATGACAGAGTAAGCAATTCTGGCAATGTTCTCTCTGTACAGAGCCTCCCTCATAGCCTTTCCTACCTCAAATAAAAGCAGGCTATAAAACACAATTCTTGTGGAAAGTGGCCATATAGTCCTACCTCAGGCAGTCATCATCCATCGTGCAGCTCTCAGAAGCTGGTGAGGGTGGATAAAATATATGGAAAAGAGGAACAGCCAGGATATTTCTGTCTGGGCTTGCTGGGTACGAAGAAAGAAAAAGGTGCTCTGCAGTGGTAAATCTGTATTCAGCTCCACAGAAATCTGAGCGACGCAGAGGTCAATGCTGCTACTCTCTGGACTGGAAGGGATGGAGACAAATAACATGGAAAATGTACAGAATAATCCGAAAACTGTTATGTGACCTCTGATGTACTGTTTCTGGCAGTGCATGGAGGGAATAGACAAAGACCTTTCTGTGTCTCACAGAATATCTGTGACTGCCTTGAAGTTCATACAGGCTCCAAAGAGAGCCAAACCCTAAATATATAGGAGTAGAGATTATCTTCTTCCATCTTTTCTAACACTTGCCACAATAGAGACCAGGCAAATGATTTCAAGTACTTATATGTGTAGATGTAAGTACTGTTCTGGACTAATTTTCTTTGTAATCCTGGACAAATCTCTTGTTTCTAATTTATAGAAGAATGACAGTTTCTCACTACTAGTCTTTATAAGCTCTTCTAATTATATTATAAACTGATTGAGTCATTCTTGCTATATACTTTTCAGAGCTGGATGCTATATGCCTCGTTTTTATGTGCACTGCCTTTTTGCCACTATGTATTGCTTCACTCAATGATAATAGAGCTTGCAGTATAGGAAGGCAAATTCAATATATGTGAGTTCCAAAGCAGTGGGACCTCAGAGTATAATATGGAAAGATAGTAGCATTAAAAAATGACAAATGTGAAATTCTCATGTTTGAGTAGAATTTTTGAACAAAACGATAAAATGCATTTCTTATCTACAATATTTGGAGCATGCTTATCTTCAGTGTATACACCAGGTGTATTTTCTTAAAGATCATATTTAAAATCTTTTTTCCTACTAAAGCAGAAAAAGGCTAGTTTTTTTTAGCAAATTGCATTTTTTTTCTGACATTTTATTTAAATTTTCAGAAATAAATATTAATTTTGTCACAAATATATTTTTGGCTACAGAGCTATGCTGGGTTTCTAGATTTACAGCAATACATGTGGTAAGTCATATGTAAGTCATATATATTAGCCATTTATTATGATGAAAAATTCATCAAAATCATCCATAGTATCTCTTGAAAAATGAATTTTTGAAAACTTTTACCATACTTCTGTAAAAATGCTAGAAAGGCAAATGGTCATTAAAGCAGATGAAAAAGAGACTTCAAAATCATTACATTTATTTGTTGATTTACATAAACACCCTCCAAAGTCCAAAGCATGTTTGCTATAAACATGCCTTGTTAGTAGTGAAAGGAAAAATATTTTATTTTTCAAAATATTTTAATGGTCTTATATTTGCTCTTTTTTAAGACTAAAACTGTCAAGAATATTTTATTATATATTTAGCTGAGCTGAGAAGACAGAAGTTTTGCTAATCTGGAAGCATTCTCCTTCCTTTCTTCCTCTTCTTCCTTCAAACCCTCCCAAAATTGAACTTCTTTGTTGTTATCTGAAATATATTTTGTAACATATTATATTATTTTCAAACATGAAAATATTTAAGATAACTTTTGAGCTTTAAAATTTCTGGTTACTGTAGGAAACTTTCTCTCAAACACTCTAAAAATTTAAAAGCCATGAAATAATTTCAGTTTTATGGAAAATTTAAGAAAATATGTTTTGAGAAAAATGAGAAAAGTCTTTCCCTTCAACTTAGAGAAGATGCTCTGTTCATTTTAATGCAATAAAATGCAACAATTTAATTAATATTTTAAAAATAATACATAATATAATATAATTTAATGTAAATTGTCAGTGAATGCTTCAGTCTTTTATTTCTAACCAGATGTGTACAGTACTAATGAAATTTTCCTTTTACTGCTAGAACTCTAAGATTACAAATTTCTGATATTCCAGTACAGTAGTATATGGAAGATCCTATTTGGTACTATGTCTTCCTTGTATTGCACAATGGAAAAATGGCAGCCAAATACTTACAAATAACTATGATACATTATTCTCATAAAACTAAAGCAAAAAAAGATGAAGGCAAGATAACACAAGTAATTCAATTTAATGTCACAAGTACGCTAGTAATTTAATGACACAGGTACACAAAATTAGCAGATTATTCCCCTAGCTAGTATGTCTGTTAAATTTAGCATTTTCATTTTATAACTTAAGCATTACGGCTATGATTTCACTGAGTAGTACTGAATTCACCATTTACAATATTGTATTTAAAAAATGGCTAGTCCCAAATTAAACGTGCACTTATATGTTTTAATGATTCCGTTATGTGAAATCTTGAACATAGAAATAAAATTCTCAAAGAGATGTGATAAAACCATTGAATCAGAAAACTTTATTTTGAAACTGCTTAGACAAACAGTGCTGCTAGGATGGTGCACTGTTGACCATTTTAGTATTTATAATACCCATAAGCCTTCTAGAGGAATGTGACCAGAAACTGAAGGCCAAGTAATTAAGGGATAGGAATGATTTCTTCAAGGCTTGAATTCCCACTGGCTCTAACCTCAGAAAAACAGCCCCCTTCCTATGCTCTAAATTGACAAGATGGAATGTTTGTTGTGCAATAGTTATGGATGTAGAACTGAAAATTGTAATCGGAAACTCAGCGTATATTGTAGTCCCATGAATGTCATTAATGCTGTTTCATGATTAGAGGATGATTACTATCTAGAATCCAGTGGAACAAAGTTAATCATTATGATCTAGTGTAATTTGAATGTGGAATTAAATGTAATTCCTACCCCATTTAGTTAACTAATGCTCTATTTTAGTCCTATTTTTTATCTTAAGCATGCCATAGTGTTTAACAAATTAATTCTTTAGGCAGGTGATTTTTTAAAAGTAGATTGGTAAGAATAGGTTGTGAAAAATATATCTAAAATACTACACTGTTTGAACTGTTACTTTCACTGTTTTCATTTTTGACTCTTCTAAAAGACAGCAAAAAGCAGACATATTTTCTAAAAGCCAATATTTTCTAAGTATTCCTATTGTATGGGAGAAGTAGTGCGTATTTTTAAACTAATAAAATAAACTGAAATTTTATTACCTATTATAATATAATTATTTGTCCTATTTAATCTATTTGATAATTGCCATTTCTTCACATAAAAGAGAAAATAAGCAAAAACTTCAGTCTCTTCTTTTTTTTTTGTTAAAAAACGATAGTAACATTTAAAATAGCATAATTGATAATTTTCTCATGAGATACTCTAAAGAGGATCCCACTTGAGTCAGTGCTTGCTGTGATACCAGATGGAGAATTTTAGCAGTACTGATGAAAATATTTGAAAGTTAGCATTGTGTCTCAGCTGGGGAGTACCTTGATGTTTTAATAAATAAGAGAATGGAATTGTTAAATACACCTGATACTGAGAAAGTGTATGCTATATCACAGTAATCTTGGAAAAGATTAGCACTCTGTTTTCTAATATGTCTTTGGTATACAACCATATTGGGAAATATTTCTCCTAAATGTTTTTGATTTTTAAACTATTTTGATTTGGTGAAAGTTAGATGAAAATTCTTGAAAATTTTGGAAAGGTTATTTTACTTTCAACTGAAATTAATCTAAATATTTGAACTTGAATAAGATTTAGAAAAGCAATGCCATAAGTAGAAATTCAACTTTCCAAAGTAGTATTAAAAAAAATAATAATAGAAAACTTCTATCAAGTTCTATTACATTTTGGTTGAAAATAGTTACTAGGAAATTGGAATTTGAGAGGCATAAGATAATATTTTACTAGTTTTTGATTTTCTATTCACAAAATAAAATGAAATATTTTATATACACATGAAATCTTGTATTTATTACTGATAATTAATGGTTTGAACAAAACTGCTCCATGTAAATCCAGCATTTCTGATTCTAAAGATGTTTGTATAGAAGCGTTGGTATGTATTGTCACAAATCTGCAACAGAACTCCATATTTGACCAGAGTTTCCGCAGTCTTTGAGAGTTTTTGACTATACTATTTTGAAGTCTTGTCTCTTCTTGGATCAAATTGTGTGATATATTGTTAGAGTAACATGAGAATGGCAAAACACTGATGTTGAAATTTTGTGAAATTTGAAAATTCTTTTTTTTTCTCTCCTATATGGCATTAGGTTTAATGCCTTTCCTGGTATCAAATGTTGGGTTATGTAGTTTCTTATTTAACTAGTTAAAAACTATCATTATAAAGAGAGGGATTGCATACCTTAACCTCTGCTTTTCGCCAAGATATCTTTCAAAATATTCATTATATCTTCAGAAGTCTGCTAGCTGAATTTGACAGCGAGGAAGGACTTGCACATTAAGGATTTTTACAGCCAAGGTTCTGAAACAGCTTTTTTTTTTCTCCCTGTCAACTCTAGCTGTGATATACTGAATGTGTTTCTTTGCCAAAATAATTTGCTAAAGTGATCAGGATAGAAATATCCATTAATGGCTTCAAACACATAAATATCTGTCTTTGGCTCTTCAGTGTAATGCAATACAAAGTCGGAAGGCCCTTTAAATTTCAGTGGTTGACCCAAAGACATACTTTACCCCATTCAACAGAAAATATTGATTATAGTTCTTTAAGCCATAGAGCAGTCATGCTAAAGTTATTCTTTCATCATCTCCATCTGACATCAGTTTCACATTTGGATATGTAATTTGCACTCAGCTTACTTTCAAAAAGACTGCCAGAGCACCATAGTCTTCACATTCTCTTTGGAGCAGATGCTATTAATGCTCATAGGATTACATGTCTCCATACAAATTATTAATATTGTGTTTTCATTCTGTAAGGGTTTAAGACCCTTTCTCGGGACTGAACTACTGTTTCTTTTCAACACCACAGGAGAGAGGAAAAAAATTCATCTCTATTTTTTCTAACTTTTGATAGATGACATAAAACCTTCATAGGCATTGGAAAACACAAATAACTAGATCAAAAATATTTTTGTTCCTGTCTTCCTGAAATATTGCTTTTTAGACAGCTCCTATTAGATCATTCCATTACTCTTGGAATCTTTAAATGCTTGCATTCCTCTTATCTTACTTCCATAGAAAGCTCTAAAACCATTTGTCACATCCTAACATTCTTGTTGTTCATTCATTCCTGCAATTCAGGGTTTTTCTGCGTTTCACAACCTCTTTTCTCACTTCTGAGTCTTCTTCCTTCAAGTGGTGGTGTTTTCAGATGATTAATAGGTCTTGACTTCTTTGTAATGTAAGTATCTCTCAGTATAAGTATCCATTAAATGTAGCACTAAATAAATATTCATGGCAGTGTCAACTCACTGAGAGAGGGTCACTTAGACAGAGTGTTCTATTAAAAATACATTTATTTTACTTGTAATCCAGAAGGTGTGAGAATTGATACTTTGACCAGTAGCCTTTGTCAAGATTCATGGGGAGAGGTCATGAAATATCTATTGGTCAAAATGTCAATTAGCTCGCCTAATAGATTATATGTGTTAGTGCTACAACCTGATCTTTAAGCAAAAGGATGGTGTAGCTCAACAAGAGGCCACTTTCATGAATATTTTATTGAATGTTTTAATTGAAGTAAATTACCAAATTATACTATACGTATAAAGTAGTGCATACAAGTTTCTCTGAAAGCAGGAAATGGGATATAATGGTGGATTATTTATAGAAAAAAAGTATTTTAAAAGGTTGTTAATGAAAAAGAAAGAAAAAGGGAATGATAATATAGAAACCTGCCAAGATGATATATCTCCCAGAAATTGAGACTAAGAGTTTGCATATAGTGCTTGCATGGTAGTGGGATGAAGATCCTCCACCCACAAATACTCTTCTTTTTAGAAACAGAAAAATTTAACCCAAATCTAAACAAGAGATGATTTACCTGTTTGTATGGAGTAGCATTACTGAAAAGCAAAAGGAAGGTTTGGTGTAGGTGACAGCAGAGCATCCCACATCTGCAGGCAAAGGCGCGAAGAAAGTATACGTGGCAAGATGGGAGAGGAAGAATGAAAAAAGACTGCAGAGCCCAACCTGACATGCAGTTCAATATCTGCTTAAGCTCACTCAGAAAGGATGGAAAATCAATATGCTGTTGCATCTGGCATGCTCAGTTTCAGATCAGTTACAAACCACTAAGGTTGAATGAGCTTGTCGCTGAAGCATTTTCTCAAGAGCTGTGGTTTGAAGGATTAGGCATATCGTTCTGAAACAAAACACAGTTTTCCACTTGATTAAGCTAGGTAAGATCACTGTACATGAGACTTCCAGAGATGTAAAAGGTCTAGGCAAAATAAGCTAATTTAGATAAAAAGCTCCACTGAGTTTAAAACTGTAAGCTTTCTCTTACAAGGTATGAGAAGAGAGCAAGAATGTCCATCTGGTTAAACAGACACTTTAGGATTTTTGTTAAACAAACACTTTAGGATTTAAGAATACACATGAATTACCTTGATTTGTATTGATTTGTATTGTACTAATTGCTATATCAAAATAATATTTAGGCTTCAACAGTCTTAAAACAGCATCTTAACATTATCTTAAACAGTATAGAAGCATGGGAGCTGAATTTTGCACTTAGGGAATGGCTTGCAGAACGACAACCAAGTCCTTTCGTAAGCTGAAAGAACGCTCTCTCTCAGGGTAAGAGCTCAGAAACCTGTTGTTCTGCAGTCAGGAAAATCAGAAAGAGAAGTAAGGTCCTGGATCCATGGTGAAGAATGAAAATGAAGAGGTCAGTTAATTAATTAAGTCATATGGTTGCACTCATTTTTTCTAAACCATTTTATGTAAAATATGTCTTGGAGCTTTGACTTTGAGTAGTATAATGTCTCTTCTAAAAGAAACTGTATAGAAACTGTAAGGAAAAATTACTATTCCAGTTAGTAGATATTGGTAGATGCATTAGATGATTTATACCTGTTAATAGTTTCGTTGGCTACTGACTACTGTAATAGACATTTTGATTTATAGTAATTTCATATGTCAGAGTTTGCAACTGCTCTGTAAGTAACCTGCTTTTCTGGGAAAAGTAACAGCAATTGCTTAATTTTTCACAAGTGTAATAGATTATTTTTTAACAATGTTTATCAAGTAGTTTACTCAGATGCTATCTCCAAAGCTAAGACATATGTTTTAATGAGTGCTTGTTTCTAATTATGTAGTTTATTTCTGTTTCTGATTGTTGCAGAGGATCAAATGGACACCACTACATGATCAATGTGATCAAGTGAATGCCGTTTATTAAAGCCAAAATAGCTCTTAATATACTAAACTGCCGCGTGTAAACTAATAATCTTATTGGGTGGTTACAGTTGTCCACGTAAATTCAAGTTGTGTTAATCCTCCTTCAAAAGTTCCTTATCAGGTGCCAGGAGTTGTTTACTTCATCTCCTTCCTTATCAGGCATCCTTATCAAGCATCAGAAGGGTTTACTTCACTTCTTAAACATCAACCAGCTTCACATTGTCCATAAAGGTTGGTTTGCTCATATTTACTTCACTTCTTAAACATCAACCAACTTCACATTGTCTGTAAAGGCTGGATTGCTCACATGTCCATTTTCTGCAAGAAATTCCTCCACATCTGGTGGCAGATTAAGTTCCATGTCCTTGGAATAAAATATTTTGGAAATAATTTTTTCACTTACAATGAAAGATGTTCAGATTAATTTTGAATTCCTAGTTGAATTTGCAGTGTTATACCCTTAGTTGTTACTTAAAATAAAAGAAAAAAGGTCAAAGATGAAAATATGTAATATACATTGTGATTTAGTATTTAATGTACACTGAACTTAAGTTCTGTGCACCATAAATACATAATTAGATGAGGAAAGGGTAGAAATTATTTTTCACCCACTACTTTTCCTTTTTATATTTTTAGAGGATAAAGTGTGTGATCATGCTGTTTATGTATGTGACTGTGACTTCTCCCACTGGTTTTTGAAATCATAAACCTTTCTTTTCTTTGTATTTTACAGAGGGATAGGAATCTTGTAGATAACTCATTTCCTATATGTTTTCTGATAATAAGTAACCAATGGGAACAATACATTTTGGCTATTGCCTTTGAAAGTTCTAACCAGCAAAAAGTCTCTGCTGTTATGTTAGTGACTACACATGGGAAGGGTTGTGGGTGAGATATGGACTTGTTCTGAGGAAGGCAAAGAAAGGAAAGTTTCTTTTTCTTCTGAGGAAGGAAAAACTAAAATCCAAAGTTTAGAGTGAGCAAAAGGATAATTGCTATAAATAGAAATGAACAATGTATTTATACATATTTTACCCAGAAACAAAATTGCAACAAATCATCTTAATGTATTTCTGAGACAAATGTGTATCTATTTCTATTTTTATATTAATATTTCATAAATATATATATGTTTGGTGGGTAAAAGTAGAAATCTTATACAAGCACATTTATATATATATGTAGTAAAAACAAGAAATGGATCTGAACAAAGCAATTATTGTCAATTTTTAAACAGAAAATAAATGTGATTAAGAATTGAAAGTTGTCTAATAACATGATTGAAGGGTATATTAAGTAGAAGGAAGAATGTGAATTTTTATAGATTGAAATGGAAACCATAAGATTTTTCTTTATTATCAAAGTAAAGAATTAATGAGAGGAAATTAGAAGTCTGGAGGATGAGATGGGATGGCAGGGGAAGGTAAAATTATTGAAGTATTAAATTAATCCTTCCTTAATATAGTTACAAAGGCTAACACTAATGAATCAATAGCTGCCAGTAGCTCATGCTCAGTTCTGTGCATATGAAGCTTTTGCCTCTGTCTGGATCTCACTATACATTAAATTTGAACCTTGTGAATTATATTTTAAACCTAAGATATATACATAAAAATAAGCTTTTTCTAGGACTGTGATGTTTATGAAACTTGTGGAACATTACTATTTAATGCACATAAATCTTTGACATCCCCAAAGGAAATATTTTACACATCAGTGCTACTCTTATATTTAGCACACTATGAATACAGTTTAGACGGGAGATTGCAGCAACAAATATTAGCTTGTTCCTAATTTTTTTTTTAACATATTGCCAACAAGCAAATAGTTTCTATGTAAACACACTGAAGTAAGAGAGTGGATTCTCCACTGCTTAAAGGTGCCCTTGATAAGACTGCTGAAAATGTAAGCTAGGAAAAGTAACTGAAAAGGCTTTTCAAACAAAAATTTCATCGCAGTTGAGAGCTAGTTAATGAACTCTATACTAGGCCAATATTTAAAAATGTGAAGCTTATTTGAAATACTTTAGTTATAGAATCAGTTACTTAAATGGGAAACGACTATTGAACTCATGTTTCAGATAATTTATAATGAAATTTAATATGGAAATTATAACATCTGTTTTCTCCTAAAAAAAAAAAGTATTCTACGTGGAAAATAGCAAGGGCAGATACAGTATCTCTGTACTGTCAGGAATAACAAAGCAGATGCAAGTACGCTAAGATTTCAATTTCCACAGTCTAGAATTTTAATCAGTCTAATATATGTATAACTAAGGAACTATCTCTTTTTTTTTTTCCTTTTGGCTAACTTTAGAAATATATCCTTATTCTTCAGTCAGATCAGACATTTAGTCCTTAAACAGTCCAATCAAATTATAATTAACCTTTTAGACTAAACAGAACCTAATTCTCAGGTCTGGCGATGCAGAACTTGATCCCTTGCAAGTAAATGCCATGTTTCAGCCACATAATAGCTACCACAGCCCTCGTCTTCATCTTGCTGGAAGCCTTCTTTATCCAAAATGCAATCTGGTCTTTGCCTGTTCCAGTACAGCTTGACTTCTGCACCACATCCAGACAACTCCTACAATGCCTGCTGCACATAGCATGAGGTTCGCCGCTGGCCAGCAGATGAATCTTTTTGCATGGAAGCTTTCAGTGAGAGTGCCAAACTTGCTGAAAGGTGAAGTGAGGATTCTAGTTGGTTTGTCAGTTTTTGTGGTATTTTTTGTTGTTTTTCAAAAATCTATTTCTTTTTGTAGTGTGAATTGAGTTTCAAACTTGCTTACTAAATATTCAATTATGAAAAAAAGAGGTGATATTACTGAAGGGAAAGAAAATGAAAGAGCAAGGTAATGTGATTTGTGCAATTTGAGCTGCTGCCAAAAGGGACCTATTGTCTTCTGCCAGCTTTGCTGCTGTGCCCCTTCTGTTTCGTCCGTTGGCACTTTCCCACTAGCGAAAAGAGCAAAAAACCAATTCTTCTCTTTCTCTTGTACAGTAAATAGCTCTCTGTCCATTTAGCTCCTTGAGCTAACTCCGTGAATGTGCTGTCATAAAAGTGACAGTGATGACAAATGAGAAAGAAGAGGGATGAAGAGGTGAGAATGATGCGTGGTAGTACGTGGCCTTCAAAACTTTTCAAGCATAGCATTAACCTCAGCAATCTTCCTTGCTCGCCTCTGCTCATGACTCCTTGATATATTGTTTCTAGCATTTTCCTGAGAACCATGGGACTTGGTTTTAGCAGTACTTCAGCCCTAGTAATGACTCACAGATTGGATAAGGACTCTAGCAGCTGAATCAAAGTTTATGGGGGAACAAAAAAACTTTATATTAGCCTTCTCCCCAGTATTCTCATACAGTAATTTGTGCCTGCAACTTATCCATAAAATGTGCTAAAGAGACAGAAATGCTTATTTTGTACTTCCCTTAGAGACCTAGAGATAACAGTTCAAAGTTAAATCACATATGTAGGACTTCAAGTACTTTGTGGGGGAATAGCTACCTATAGAAGCTAAAAGTGCTTTGGGGATAGGAGGGAAATATGAACGTTTACATTTTAGACAGTGGCAGTCAGATAAGTCTTCTTAGTTATTTTGTTTAGCCTGTGGTATAATGAATGACACAGAGACTAGAAATATCCTGTGCCCAGTGATTTTATTATTTACTCAAAAAGTTAAAAAAGCGTCCTTTTTGTACATCAAGGCAGTATTCTGAAAAAAATGGAAAGACCTTCCCTGATGCCATAGTTGCAAGATCTTTCAAAAAGATTTAAATAAAATTTTACTTAGAATAGAAAGGGATAAAAGAGAAAAGAGTCGTAAGTCTTGAGGGCAATTTCTAAATTTAGTGTATTTGACTTCTTCTCTTATTCTATGCATCATCATCCTAAGAGGTACCCAAAAATTATAATGGGAATTGGTAATGCTTTTTTTCTTTTAGTGTTCTCTACTGAAGTGCTCTGCAGATACAGTTCTGTAAATGCGTGATATGATTTGAATGGCCATTTTATGAAGGATGCCTTGTTTGTCTCTCCAGACCTATCCCTCTGGCAGAGCTCTGGCCACAGCTGATGGTCATTCACAGGATGCCCATGACCTGGCACAATCTTTTCCAGGGTTCCTGGATGCCACCTCAACTGCTGCATGGCAGCCCCACTCTTACTGCCTTCTTGGCAGTGCAAGTGGACAGGCAGCAGACTGTGCAAAGAAAGTGTATGAAGATAGCCCTGAGCTGACCTGATATCACGAGGAAGGGACTTTCCTCATTAGCACCAGGCTCCCCTGGCAAAGGTTGTGGGCTGTTAGTGCTTGACTCCAGCCTGAGGACGCCGGGCCATGTCCATCTGGGTCCATTTGGATGAACTCTACTCCAAAGATAGAGAGGGAGTATTAGTCATTCTGCCATGACAGTGTGAGGAATATTATTGGCAAGGCCTTTTTTAAAAATGTCTGGACTGCTAGTGTTATTTTAAATGAAAAAAATGTTATGGATTATTGGGCAGTTAAAACATTAACTAAACTGATGATGTATCCCATCTCCTCGGAGATGAGATCCATTTTGCATATATATATATATGTATGTATATATATAAAGTAGTTTAGAGCATAATGTCCAATTTGTTTGTTTAAGTCCAACAACACTAACATTATGTCACTGTCTGATATGAGATGGTTTGGAGTATCTAATCGTGTCACACTGTGGAGTATCTGTCACAACGTGACAGAGATGCATCAGAATTTTTCCTGTAGCAGTGACCCATGTTTCTTCTCAGTATTCCAAGGCTGGCAAGTTCACTTGTGCATGCACATGCTTGAGTGATAAGATGATTTGGGGCTGAAGCCAAGATCTGTGTTCTGGTTCAAAAATACACTTGTGAATAGGTTTTGTGACGACAGATAAGGAGGCAGCAGAGTGACCCTGACTGGAATGGAGATGGACTTCTCACCTGGCAAAAAGACCAGGGTGCTAAGGAGCCTGGAGTGGAAAAAAAGGTAATAGGGACTAGGTCAGGCAATGAAAGGGAGGGTTTCAGCTTTTTCAGAGCACTGTGCCTGCACTGAGCCATAACTTCTCATTAAGAGGAAGAAAAGCTCAACAAAAGAGTAGTATGTATATAGTTGAAGATGACATCAAAATGTCAACACATAGAGAAACTCAAATCAAATGGCAAAGTTGATCTTAATCTTGACATTTCTTAATTTTCAAGTGCTCGCCATCGTAAGCTAAACATTCCTTTGATGTAATGTTTTATATTCAAGTCTGAAGTACTTCAGGTGAATGTCTAGAATTTCTTATCTTGAATGTGCCTACATAAAAAGTGAAAGGGGAAATACATTTTCTTCTCATATATTCAGAATAATTTTTCTATCTATGTGCTAATCACATTCAAACAAAGATAGAATACTCATGTTTCATACATTCTCATATTTGATATATGCATAGTGCAACATAGTGGAGATAGTGTACTTTAGCTGAAGAATTGTGATCAGAATCTCACAGGCAGCATGAAGCTGCTATAACTGTATTTGCCCCACTCCAGGATTACTTCTACCTTACATTTCCCAACCTTCATGCTATTAACAGCTGACTCCTTTTCTCCCAAAGTAATTATAATTGACAATGAATATATTTGATACAGAAGAATATCTTTAGTATTTCTTTCTTTTAGAAGCATTTTACATTCCGATTGGTACTACCACAGCTGTATCTAACGGCCAGGCAGTTAGTAACCATCACAGTGTGAAGAGATAAAGACATAAAGCTTTTTCTTCAATCTGTATGGGCAATGTATGGACACTGCATTTTTAAGCATTGATTATAAGAAATTGCTTCAGATAGACCTGTAATGTTGTGGTTATTATAGACCTAAATCATAGAAGCCTTATGGCGTCAAGAAAAGCAACCATATTAATAGTCCCTACCACAGGAAGTAGAGGTCAGGTCTATTTTCATTAATAGATCTGTTGAAACTAAATGAGAATTTCAGAAACATAACTAAACTCTAGGAATTCATCACAAAAAAAAAAAAAACTACTAAAATTACTGTTTTCAAACTCTAAGAATTTTCAGGTAACCTTACCCTTAAAATTTCAAACATAGTGCAAGGTCTTGTCAAGATGAAACGCATGTTACTGGAATTAAACATTTCTTATTCTTTCTGTTTGCACCTTTATCACAAAAGCCCCTATAATTTTTTACTTTTGGACATATTTGATCATTAGTTTGGATTACATTTTTTAATTTAAATCTGAAGCCTGGATGATGTTTTAACAAAAGTCTCTGTCAGCTTTTGAGCCATGTAATGCCATCGCAGAGCAGATATCAGGCTCATTATGTGTTCTTGTTAGATATGACAGATAACTTTTTAAAACATGTAAATAAGGTCTTCATTTATGATGGAAATACATATAGGTCACAGGTTGAAAATATATTGAAACTTTCAGAAATTATTTTGATAAAAAATACTTTTGTGATTTCATAAGAAAGACTGCAAAACAGAGGTGTAAATGTTGAATTCCTTATCAAAATAAGCAGCAAGTGCTCTAGACATTTTTCCTTAAGAAAAGCATATAGAAATAGAAAAATGACATGAGAAAAAATAAAGAAAAATTGTTACAGCTAGCTACAACTAAAATGGCGTAATGCAGTTTACTACTTATCATTTAAATATATGCATATAAGTAGATCAAAGATTAGTAACTCGTCTTCTTCGGGAAGTAGTCAGATGGGAACTATCTTTCAAATTTGAAATAGAATAGTCAAGAGTAGCTGGACTCCATTATAATATGTAGTACCTGCCATGTCAGCCATTTGCATTCTCACAGTTCAAGCATAAGCACTGGTAAAATTATGATGAGCTGGCAAAAGCAGCAACCTAGTACTAATCTAGGCCTTAGACAAATACTATAACAGGATTTGCACATTTAAGGGGCAAATCATCCTCTCAGTGTGTGCCCTGTACATCTATGTTTTGTTTGTTTTTTTTTTGCATTGAAAGAAAAATACATCCATAATCACAATTATTTTTAAGATTAAAATCTAGATATGACATGAAATTGTAAAAATATTAATCATTTCTATTCCGTGAAACAGAGATCCTATTTCTGTTATGTAGTCTTTCAGAGAACTGGATAATATCCAAGAAAGAAAGTTTTTTGGGGGACGAGGTGTAGGAAAGGCTTTAATCTTTTTTAATATATATTGCCTCTTTTATGTATAGGGATAGATTATCAGTTTCTGTTCCTTTCATGCTGATACTGTTTTACATCACTGGCAGAACTTAATTTGGTAGGTATGCAACTGGAACATGCTTCTTGTACAGAGCTCCTCAAAATGAAAAAAAAAAAAAAAGCTCTGTGGACAAGATGGACAATAACCTAGGCCTTTTCCATTGCTAACTTTCCCTTTCCCTTATTGACTGTCATTTTCCCCCAGTACTTTCTTCCATTGTCAGGAAGAGAGTTGATGAATTTGGCTGTCTTAATTCTGAACTCATTATCTTACAGAAAAGCATGATTGCTTCTACCCATTCTTCACTTTAACCATACCTTACTTTCACTTGGTGCTACTGTGGTCATTTACCCCGCCAGTCAATACTGTAGGCATCACACTCGGTCCAGCTTGTGCAGGCACTTCAGGACTGCCTGTGCATCTGGCTTGTACTTCCTAAACAGTGAAGGACAGGACAGATGCAACTTGCCTTGCATCTCCTTGGAGAAAGAAAAGTCTCTGTTTCCTTAGATTCAAGGAACTGAAACCCTCAAGTCCCTATCTTTCTCTAGATAAGTATATCTGTGTCTTAAATCATGTTCTTGGCATTTCATATTCGTATCAGCCTCTAAATCACACCCATTAACTTGGTCACTGGCAGGGCTTATGCCTCAATGTGAAATTGTTTTGGACAGTAATAGTGAAGCAGATTTTATATATATACACCTATTTTCTCGCACAGTGAGAAAATCTTTTCACTTATAATCTTTATAATCAATCTTTTCTGAGATAGAGTTAATTTTGTGAATATTTGCTTACTTGTGGTAGAAATTAAAAGCATAATTTGATAAATCAGATTTTAGGAAAAAATGTATTCATTCATTTCATTATATATAGAAAATATTGAAAAAAGTATATGAAAATTGAGCCTTTAATCTAACTTGAGGTTTTTATCTCTGAATGAGATGTCACTATTCTTACAGAAGTTTTGAAAGTGACTTTTTTAATACTTTTTTCTGTTTCATCCTTGCAGATAGGATTTAGAGAGAAAAATATCTTCAGACACTTGTCTAGTTGAAGCTTGAGCCTAGATAACCTGAAGACTATGAATTATGGGAATTGCTCTCCTACCAGAAAGTGCAAGATGAAAAGTTTAGGAAACATGTGAATTCTTCACTCAGTAGCTCTACCAGACCCTGCTAGTCTTGTTGTCAGGGTGGTTATCTCGTTCTATGTGCACAATAGAACAAATTATTTCACTGCTACATATTTTGTTACTTGTAAGTCTGACTAGTAAATGACAGAGCCAAGCTTGAGACCCTTGGAACCTATGACTTCAGTCACAGTTTTAAAAATCTGGATGTGCAGCACACTTCAGGGAGCTTGTGAGAGAATGCAGATTACAGGAGCAAAGAGTAGCAAAGGTATACTAAAGGCAATCTATTACAAGTGATTACTAGTTTGCAGAGCAGCTCCTCTTCAATTATTATTACTTGCAGTACTTCCAAAAATACTGTTTACTCTAACTTCCTTTTAGAAAAAAAAAGGTGTATCACTACACTAACAAAAATAAATTAGGGAAAATGCAACAAGCACATATGTTAAAATTGTAAGCAATGAAATAATCCATATTAGGAAATGCATCTCATGATGGATTCCAAGATTAAGAAAAATGCCTAGACATTTGCAATGGGCAATGACAGTCTGAAAAATGCCTAGACATTTGCAATGGGCAATGACAGTCTGAAATCAGAGCTAGAGGGCAACAATGATCTGGCATAGCTAGATAATAACCAAGAAAATTCTTAGCTAATTACATTTCTATGATCCATAAAGACATATAAGCCACAATAATAGTTTTTAATACTTTTCTGCTTCTCCGTTCATTTAATTTTTTGAGTCTTATAACTGGACTTTGCTTCTCTGTGGAAGATGAAAGGTCTGAAATCTGCTCTAAAGCTCAGTACTCAATCTCTGTCTCGTGTTGCCACAATAGGAGGGGAAATCATAAAATGATAGAATCCTTAGGTTGGAAGCGACTTTTAGGGATCATCTAGTCCAACCTCCCTGCACATAGAGGGTCTTCTAGAGCATGTGGCACAGGATAGTGTCCAAGTGGGTTTTGAAGATTGCCAGAGAAGGAGACTCCACAATATCTCTCAGAACTGTCGGGCTCTGTCCTATTAATGTGTCTTCCAACAGTCTTACCTGTAGAAATGCTGCCATTGGTTTAAACTTTTTACTTCCTACTGACTTCAGCTGTTTGGAGGCAGCCACAGTATGTATCCAAACAAAGAGAGCAGAGGTTAGAGTCACATATGCTCTTGGAAGGAGGATTGCTATTGACATATTTTCCTGTTCGATACCGAAGTCTGTGATCATTTGCTCTTCTGAGCTTTCATAAATCAATTTCCAGAATATCCTGCAGGCAAATTGTCCTACTTGTCACATTGCCCTACTGTGCCCTCCTGCTTGGCTTGCTAATTTACAGAAGCAGGAATATGTCTCTTAAAACTCTTAGAAAATCTTTAAATGATAAAATGAGCCACCAATCTAAACCTGTGCTTTTTCTTCCTGAGGAAAGAAGGTGTATGTGCACTGTGGGAACTGCAGACAGACAAAACTCAAGCATCAACTGTGCCGGTTTGCTGGTGTGAGTGTATATGTCCCAGCATGGACATCCTTTTGGACTGCTGGGTTTCAGGGATCCCTTTATTTTGTAGCAAATGTTCTGTGCTGAATATGCCAACTTCCTTTGCATCTGTGCTGCCAAAGCTCCAGAAAGCATGTTGTCTCACCTCATCAAGATAAATAATCAGTTCCAGTCAGTTTGCTGTAAAAGGGTCCTGCTAGGCAATGGCACTTCAGCAGAAAAGCAATATACTCTATTTAAAGCATATAGCACACTCCTTTCTGGTAATGGCAAGTATTTTGTAATGTCAGTTGACTATGCTATTTCTTTTTTTCATATAAAACCTGTCAAAAAACAGTCATTAAGTTTTAGCCACTAAGTCATAATATGACAAGGAATGATTTGTCACAATTTCTTGACAAAGAAATAATTTAAGTTATGATAGCTAGCTAATTTGATCTTTACGCAATATAAAATCAAATACTTAAAATATCTTCTTAAATTTATTCTTATAATTCTGTTAGCATTTTCAATTCATACAGTGGGATTAGCTTTATTTTAAAGTAAAGACGTTTAAAACTTCCTGCAAGTTTGAGGTAATTTGTAGCTGGAATAAAGTAATTTATTTTCCCCTTTGAAATAAGCTTTTCATACAAAACAAGACAATCTTTGTCCTTGAGACAGAATTAAAAGTCATTCTTAAAAAAAATTCATAAAAAGCATGCTATTTTGACTGTAATTTCATACCTTTATAGACCAGTTTTAGGTGCCTGAGATAACTGCAGAAGATACTAGCAATATTTAAAATAAAACTTTAAGATCTTTAATTCTGTATCCAGCCTTAATAGATGCTATTATGAAATAAACTAAAAAGTGATTTGAACATTAAATTAGCCATTAGAATGTAGGCACTTATTTAATTTTCTTACATTATTCATGAATCTAATTAATATATTAATCAGTTTGATATATCATTTAATTTTCAAGTGCTTACTTAAAATAATTTTGCAAAAAAAAACATTCCTTTGTTAATTTCATAATAACTTTTAGCTTGCTTGGATATCCAGCTGAAACACTAGCAATATTTCTTTTAAAATCCTCTTACTGTTCCAGTATACAATTGTCAACAATTTAAAATATGACAGCTTCTAAGTGAGACTCCCATCAAGTGAAATTGTGCAGGAGGAAGAAATGGTAAACGTAAAAACTTGTTAACCTTTTGGCAGAGTGCATGAATATAGGCTTAAATCTTCATGATGTAGATTCCTTGTGCCTCAAGCTATGCATTTCAAAGATAGAGTGACACATAAAAGTCAGATAGAATAGGTTTTGTTAGAAACTAATCTAAATGCAGGAATAACTATATGCTTTGGAAAGAAAAAAAAAGATTTTAAAACCGTTTTTGCTATAGCTGATGTAAGAGTGAAAAAAGTACTCAAGAAGTGCTTAAGCAATTTAATGAATATATGGTTCTAAAGTCAGTGCTTATGTGACAAATTAATTGGTCAAAAAACAAATAGAGAAGCATCATACAATCCAAGACTTTCAAACAAAATTGATATACTTTTTTTGGCACTGTGCGGGAGAGGTAAAATATCCTTTGTTTGCAGAATAGTCTGTCATTCTCAGGAAATTGAAAAGTTATATGAATAATAGAGAAAGTATGTCAATATTAGTAAGAAAAAATATTTTGAAGTATGATCTGCTAAAAGAGCACTGTTGAGGGTGATGGCGATATATTTTACATAACCAGTAGGGACTATTATACATTCTACAGTATTTCAGAAATACATGATCCTAGAAACACTGCGTAAATAACCCAGCATAACCTTGAAAAAATAATTAAAAACAAAATTAGCTATCATGCAATTCTTAGAATTCGCATCCTGCTGGCCTTCAGAACTTCTTTCTGCATAAAATCACAGAGAAAGTATGCCTGATTTTTTTTATATGCTAAAACAACTTCTTATCTGTAACAATTATCTTTTGATTCTGAATAAAGTTTTGGTTTGTGAGGCTTCATGCAATGATTGTTCTTGCATTACTCTTATTACCTACATACTTTTAAAAAAAATATAAGTTTTTTAAGTGTTGAAAAATTATTGTTGCTTTGCTTCTTATTTGAGAAGATTTCCCCACAAGCATAGAAGTGATTTGAGGGCCTACCAGTTGAAGATATTTCTTGAATTAGTTTGGTTAATAGAAAAGCAGAGAGTGTTATATTATTAGTGTGTTCTGTCCCTCAACACATTCCTTACTCTTGATCAAATCTTAAATAAAATATAAAAATAGAGAATAAACAAGTACTTTGAAATATGCATGTGAATACTTACAGAGCTCTTCAAAATAAATAATTTTGTCATTCCAAACAATGGTACAATTGGACAGTACTTTTAACTCATAGAACATACTAACTTTAAAAACATTTAAATTTATGCTAAATGCTCAGGACTTTTGTATTTTAAATGAAATAAATGTATATATTATTAAATAAATATAAAGAAAACATGAAATAAATCAGACACAAAAAATGACTTGGAATTAAAAAATGCAGCTGATATTGTATGAGAAAAATATAAATTTTTCAATATTATTATTGTATGAGTGAATACTTAGGCTTTTCATTTCAGAAAATCATTTAACCTTTAAAATTCAATCAAACATAAAAATTAAAAATAAATGTATTAAAAAGAAGGCCTAAAGGCCATAAGAAATTCTATTTGCAGCCAAATGTCACCTGAAACACTGATTTCTTTTTTTCTAAATCAATCACTGAATTCAAGATCAGATATTTGTGTTGTTCCACTTTGATAGTTATTTGATAACATGATAATTTATTTATGTCTTTAACTGGCAGGATTTCTGTCTTAATCATTATATGAAAAATATTTGTTACCATGGATTATACCAAAACGTAATTTGCAGTTTTAAATCGTAAGCAATATTTAATTTCTGAATATGGTACAATCAAGAAGTAAAGGTGAAGTTCAGCCCTCTGCAGTTTTGTAATTCCAATTGAACAATCTTCTTTCCATCAACCAAGCAAGCACAGCATCCCATACATGTATTTGCAGAACATGATACTTCTGAATAAAAAAGGATTGATTAGCCAAGACTTCCTGCTTAGGCTGTGTTGTATTAATTTACTAAAGTATAGGGATTTTAATGCTTCTGATTATGTTTACAGAGTTCAAGAAAGAGTGAATTTGCCTTTCTTTAAGTATTCATTGATTTAATTGAGATAAAGATTTAGGCTTCTTGGACTGAGATATTGCTTTCTTCATGGGGACTTTAAATCACAGCTATTGGGTGCCTCAAAAACAGGAGCTGTGTGCCCTACTAGATGGGTTAGTAATTTTAAAGTGAAGATGAAAGTGAAGGAAAATTAAGCAAGAGTTTTTCCAGACTATAGAAAACTGAAACGCCAAAATATTTTATGTTTTAGAGCCCTTTCCAAATCTGAGTTCTAAAGCATGGAAGTGCTTATATACCTCACTGCAAATATACTAAACTAGACTTCTCCTCAAATTTCCCATTAACACACCGCTGATATTTGAAATATTAAATATAATTGACATGAATTATAGATTAGACTTCAATAGACTTGATTAAACTTCAATAGACTTGGACTTTAGCAGGTGATTTCTACCAGAATTTTTCCCCAAAATTATATTTCTAATCTGATATGTAAATAAATGAGATCACATCTGAAAATTTTTTTTGAATATAAACTATTATTTTTCATCTATATTCAATTGATAATGTATATATTTAAATGGTAAATATTATAGTTTAATTTGAGAAAACAATTATTTCTATTTAATATAACATTCTATTTAATATAACTCCACTCACATATACTAGTGAGCACTTACTGAGTCTGATAAGCAAATGATTTATTAATTTAATTGCTCTTCCCTTAGCTCATCTTATAAGTAATATATTCAGTTTTAAATTCTTATTAGTATATTAATAATTTTAACAAATGTTCAGACACTTAATTAGAATATATTAAATAAGTAACAGCAATTATTAAGTAATTGTCGCTACACACTTTTAAAATGTACAGTTGTTTATCTTGAAACCTTAGTGATATGCAGCATATTCTTCCTTTTTTTTCCTATAATAATTCTATTACTGAAATCATAATCTTCTCAAGTGCATTTATGAAAACACAAAAGTGGGGCGCTAATGAGAATACTATTGCATATTCACACCATTTTAGATTAGTTGTGTAAGTGAAAGTATTTGTTAAGGCATATATCCACTTAGTGACTGGGTCATTTTAAAATGGAAAAGTTGAGTAGTGCTCTCTGTGGCAGTGCTTTTTCTTTGTGATTTTCCGTAATTCCCTTTTCTGTGTATAAAAGATTTGGTTTGCATAATTTGAAGTAACTATGTTTACAGTGGAAGTATTTTATATTTGCTTATGTTCTAGTGTGGATATGGAGCATTCCTTTCAGTATTGATGGCTTTCTGAAAGTTTTTTTTGAGTGGAGTAGATCCTCATAAAGAACAAATTAGCCAACATGAAAATTTGCAGCCATAACAATAAGCACATATGTAAAAGAGTGAACTTGCAGAATAGAAAAGTTGTTTGGAAGAAACCTCTGGAGATTATCTAGTCCCGCCTTCTTCTTGAAACAAGACTAACACTGGAACTATTGTTTCCCTCCCCACAAAAAACATGCTTTTCTAAATGTCCATCTGAGCCTTTCCAACACGTAGTTAGTTCCCCAGATTATCTTATTTGCCCTTACTGAGAAGGGCTTGGCTTTGTCTTCCTTGCAACTCTGGCAGCTGTTAGCTGCTATCAGATTGCAGCTTAGCCCCCTTTTCACCAACCTGAATAAGACTATCTTTCATAGCAGCACACATGCGCTATCTCCCTGACAATCTTGATAGCCTCCACAGGACCCCCCACTATTTTTTCAGCATTCATTTTGAATCGATATTGCCCCACAGTATTCCAGGTGCAGCTTCACCAATGCCAAGCAGAAAATGGTGATAATTTCCCTAGATCTGCTGTCACTATAGCTCAGGATACAGCCTGCTCTATTTGTGACACTGCTGGCTCATGTTCAATCTGG
This sequence comes from Nothura maculosa, assembly GCA_032353885.1. NCBI lineage: Eukaryota > Metazoa > Chordata > Aves > Tinamiformes > Tinamidae > Nothura > Nothura maculosa. Next base: position 707,025 of record JAUBOD010000218.1, on the reverse strand, counting down.
CATCCTCTACCCCTCAGGTCCTTTCAATCAGGGCTGCCATCAAGCAGTTGCTTCCTAGGCACTGGGTCAGTTTGCCCAAGGTGTGGCATTTTGCATTTTTCACTGCTGAACTTCATTACATTTGTTAGACCAGTCATCACATTTACCATGGTTCCTTTGGCCAGAAAATATACTGCTTATTGACAGGATTGTCTCAGTTTATTGTTGTGTGCAGGCTCATGATCATACAGCTGATGATATTGAGCAAGATGGATTTTAGTAGTACCTTGAGGTACTCTGCTCTCTGCCTGCTAAAAATTAAGGTATTAGTTATAACTCCAGGCTCCAAACAGTTTTCAGTGCAACAGACAGTTCATGCTTCCTCAGCTTCCAAATGAAAACATTACAGGAGAGGAAGCCTTACCAAAGGCAAAGTGTATTTTATGCATTATACTTTCCTCATTTACATTCAAATAGACACTAACCCTTGCTCTCCCTCCAACCATATAGGCAGTCATAAGCATTTTTATGTGGTTGCTGTTGTTTGAGAAGTCTTGTCATAACTTCATCACTGAATTTACCCAGCATAAAAACTGTGCAGAGAAGTAGGTTTCTGTTAGTCTAGATCAGTTCACTGCTTTTCTTTGCCATCTGGTATTTCAGCTGTGCCACTAAAACTGAAAGATTTGTGGAAGGCTGATACTGTGATCTGGTGTTTTATGAACAAAACATGAAACTATATCACTACTTGTTTCTCAAAAGAACCGTAGGTAAGAAACCATTTGCCCAGTTAGCTACTCTTCTGACTCCTTTTACCTGCTTTCCTTGTGCATTGCAAGAACATAATTGAACTCTGCCCATGCTCCACACTTCAAACCAATTCAACTCTATAGCCAAATATCTCTGCAAAGAACTTTAGCCTAGAATCAGTACTGTGACTGTAGGCACCTTTCTCCTTCCACCCACAGCATAGGGAGAGCTTGTTCTCATCTTCCTGTAATCAGCACAGACATTTTCCAAACAGAAAGGACGAAGTTCCTTTCCTACCTCTTCATATATTCTTTTCACTCATGGAATAGCGCAGACTATCCCCTGAGTAAATATGGATGTCATTAAAATGAATGATTGTGCTATAAATTATTTTGGAATAGTAGAGTATTATAATTATCATTTATCATCATAAAAATGTCTGTAAGCCAGGTCCCACTGAGCTGGGATTGCTGTCCAAACTGTAAATGCTTCCTGTCCTCAGGAGCGTATGATTGAAAGAAAAGACCAAAGAAAGAAAAGCCACAAAAACTGAAGTGTATAATTTAAGAGATAATAGGAAAAAGACTTCTAGCACAGTCTTAAGTCTGAGAGAAGTTATATATCCGTTTGCCTTGGAATGGGTATGAAACTTCACATAACTTCACAGATGACATTTTGTATTATATTGATGTATATGCATGTGCATAGACACACATAAATAAAAGAAGGCTAGGGAAAAGTTTTAATTTGGTTTAAAATGTGAAATTCACTTAAAGCTTCTAGAAGTTTAACCAAAAAACTTCAAAAAACTTGAAAATAGTAAGTGTACTTCTAAGTGTCGAGGCTTCTTGTCAGGTTTATAAAAGAAGGTTGTGGTATTTTCTTCCTGTATGTTAAAAAAATAAGGTATTGAATGATTATCTTTGCTTGTTCTCTGATATTGAAAAAAGAACTATGACAAAAAGCTTCCCATATCTATAAGAACCAGTACTTTAAGTCAGTGTTTTTGTAAATATTTAAGAAATTTTTTTAAAAAGAAAAAAAGTAATTTTGGGGTGTTCTATTTTACTTCATGCTAATTGCTTTTCCCTTTACCATGCTACATAGTCTGTTGCTTTAATACTCTCATATGCAGGTAAGTGCCGGTTGACGATTTGATAACAATGTGTTTGGACTCTTACCGACTCAGGACTCTTACATCCTGATAGGCTGTGCTCAATCCTTATAACATTGGTTGTCAGAGCTAGAGTTGGTCTCCAGACCAGATAAATTCTGCTTGTGCTGAGTGAGCAATGAGCTGCATATGAGAAAAGAATTGCTGAAAATCTATTGTCCTTGGCCTCTATGTGAATGACAGCTCTCTCTATTGACTGTATGTTTTTCAAAGCTTTAAGTGCTCTCCTGTTTTTCAAACTTTCAAGACCCTCATACTTTAAACTGGCTCAGACTTGAATTTTTTATGGAGGTTTTGGAAATCTGAATTTAAGTTTCTCCATTTTATACATTTATCATAGAAGTATTAATAATAGATTTACAGATTTCTCTAGCACAAAACTTTGAACTTAAAGGTATATATTATATATTTATCCTTTCATATTTAAATAAACACATTGACAATGTAGCAAAGGAGCTGCAAAAAAATTTATACATATATATGAAACTCCAGGGCAAGGAAAGCCTATCTATACATAAAGAAGCTAAGACCATTCATAAAGAGAGAGAGAGAGAGAGAGAGAGAGAGAGAGAGAGAGAGAGAGAGCATAATCTCTGTGTGCATGTGTAAGAATGATTCATCATATCTTTGTCTTGGAATCAAATGTTGCAGAAGAACTTTAAATCACTGTGTGATGAAGCCAGTCCACCCAAATACCAGTAAATACCACATTATTCAAATGAAACAGAATGTTAGGAGAACAAAAGAGAGGATAGCCTCAAATTGTTCAACTGATGCCTTAATGGCATATGAGATACACAGATATAGAAAACTTGATGGAATTTTTAAAAATAATTTCCAAATATAATGTTAAATCTAATTCCTGCAAGCACAGGTGATTGCCATAGCTGTCTAATTAATTGAAAATTTATTTCTCCTTTTAAAATGTTTCTTATGTTTCAGAAAAATGTTTCAGAAAAATATTTCTGATCCAAACTACTCTTTTATTAGGAAAAAAATGAATTTTGTGAACCAGAATTGAAAAGTTTTGACCAAAATGTGTAATCAAAAAAATCAGGATATACAAATATCAGATTTGGGTTTTATCATTTTCTAAGAAATTTTGATTACAAAAAAAATGAAAATATGATACTTATTTGAAGGATATACTCTTAAACAACTAAAAATTGAATTATCAATGTAGATTCATTATCTTTAATGAAAATAAACTCTTATGTGCTATTTGGTTTGCCTGGTGCTTTTGCTTATTTCCCATGTCTCTTAGTAACATGCCAGTTTTGTGCTCTAGTCTTAACCTAAGTAAACTACTTTAAAATATTTTATTAAATAAGTCTTTTTGTGTGTATGTTAGATTCCATTCTTTACAATTAAGCTGTTGATGAATGAAGCCCACATTATTGAGACTTTCATTGTCATGAAGAGATCAGAATCAAGTTACACATGTCTGTACCTCAGTAGAGTGGCCAGATGATTCCTTGAAATATTCCCTAACCTGAACTTCTCTGATTTTATTGGATATTTAGACTCCAAAACACAAATTGAGATTTATGAAATAGTAGAAACTGAAGATGTATATGAATTTGTATATGAATTTGATGTGATGAGAATACACTTTTACTTCTCTTTATAGTGAAAAAAAAGGTGATTCTTTGATATAGATGCATGATATAGAGCTTGTGATTCCTAGTTATCAAGTTCAAGTTATCTTTGAGGCACATTGGCACATTTTTTTTCTTCTTTTTTCAAATTATGTAAACTTAAATCCCACTTACATGAACACTTGTTGTGGCTGTTGTTTCCAGTTTAATGAGTTTGGAGAGCCTTGTATATCTGAACTGAGAGTATCTCTATCTTTTTGACATTTGCTTTTCTCTTATAAATGCCTTATATAAAAAATGAAGCATTTAGCATCTCTTATGGTATATACTAATATCTGTCTCAACCATTTTTAAATACACGCACAGTGTATTAAACTGCAGATTTTTTTTTCTCTTAAATCAAAGTTTGATTATTCACATAGAATTTCTTCCATAACTGCTTGTTGAAGATTTAATGAGTTGTTTATATTTATTGGTTTGGATTTATATTGGATTTTTCTTTTACTATACTATACATCACTATAAGAGAAGATCTAATAGCACTTCCTATTTCCTTTCTAGCTTTCCTGTATAGTCAGTAAGACAAAAATGCAGTAGAGACATTGCAGTGTTATTGGTTGGGTGGGGGCGAGGTGAGCTTTAAGAACTGATTAGGAAATCCTAATAATCCTAATCCTAAATAATTGAGAAATGTGAGTATAATTGTAATCCTGATGCAATATGAAAGTATATAAAACTACTGAAGTACATTCCGCCCAAGTAACTTTATTTTTAAATAGTTACATGTATGCAGTGTGCTGAATTCCTGAAGGCAGTAGTTGCATTGTAAACTGACAAAGCTATCGTCAATTAAGTTATTAGGAATATTACACTTCTTTTTGCCTAATTAATCAAACATATAGATAATCATAAACATTTCCTTATCCAGTTGTAACTGGGAGAATGTTAAGTGGAAATATACCATCATAGGTTATGATGTAAGAACGTTCAAATGAATATTTAGATTCAAAATAATCTAAAACATCAAACTCCATGTCATAAAGAACTGGAGAAAGAAAATGAGGAGATGAGGCTCCTCGAATGAGCTGACAAGCTCTCTACAAAGCTTACATTAAAAGTTTCTTTTTCTTTTCCTTTATGCTTTTTATTTCTTCCATTTCTGTATCCCCATATTTCCTTGTGGTTACTTTCTGCTCTAAATAAGCAATGTTTCCATGCTACTCCAAGAACACATCTAGCAAAGCATACATTAATCTGAGAGCCTTGCTTCTAAGGTGACCAAGGGTCATTGGCTATTGTCATGTTTATCGTTGCATTGTAAGATCTCTATCTATCTATCTATATATATATATATCTAAACAACCATATAACCATCCTGCACTCAGAAAGACAATCACACATGTTACAAACTCAAGGAATATGCACTTTTTAGGCTGTCAGCCCAAGGAAAGCTGTAGATGAGCTTGAATTTAGCAAAAGAGTCCTACGTAAACTTTATTACAAAACTAGTCAGGATTGTATGCAATAACCTGATTATTCAAATTATTCAACTTTACCTACTCACAGGTTTTTTTTTCTCAAGAATGCCGCGGACCTTCGTCAGGATTTGGTGCCCAGCGCGCGGGGAAGCACGACTGACTCAATATGAGTGATCAAGGCTT
>JAUBOD010000218.1:680482-701763 GCA_032353885.1 Nothura maculosa | reverse complement strand
TTGTTCCCCTCCAGGCCCCGCTCGCACACTTCATTGTGGCCCTTAACGATTCCCCAACAATAACCCTTAACGATTCCGCAACACAAGAACACATGGTTTTCTAACCAGTGGAAATTCTGCTGTTTGTTAAAGCCAGTTGTTTTGCCAATTGACAAGGGGAATGGAAAGAACCAGACAGCAATGGAAAGAATAATTGTATTACCTATTAATAATAAATAATACAGAAATTAAATTATACATTTAAAAAAATAATAAGCTTACTCTGTGTTCGGTTTTAGCAACAGACAAAATAAGCAAGGTAATGCACCTAACCATTCCTTACATAAGAAGCAAAATAGTGATTAAGAAAAAGATACATTACCAGTTGCCTAAATACATTACCATCATCCAGATCAGCAGTCGCTGGGTAGCCCCTGTTGCAGTGAGGATTTGGAGAACTTTCCTGACAATTGAGAGGTCTTACCTGACATGTCCACCCATAAGTGAGGTCTCCAAAGTCATGACAAGAGAGTCCAAATTTTATAGAGCCAAATCAGCAAATGCAAAATTGCATTTTCTTTGTGAGTGATGACATCTGGTGTGGCATACTTCCTTATCACTCGGGCCTGGGTGATTCAGAGCCCAGGCCCTGGATGGGGGTGTTCCCTATAAGGTCAAAACCATCACACAAAAGCCTATAAAAGTTACAGTTTAATAAGCCTACATGCAGGTTTGCATAAACAGTCTGGCAAGCCTGTGTGCAAGTTAGCATCATGCAAATTTTGTCTACTTCTACAATACTTAGTTCTTGTCTGAGTGTTTTTCCTGAGCTGATGCAAAGAAAAATCAAATGATAATTTAGTGGATTTAAACTAACTGAAGTCATACTTTCATTTCAGTTCTTCCAGTGCTTTGGACACAATTTGTCCATAAAGAATTTTATCAGATTCTTATTTATGCTCTTACTCAGACAAGAAAGCTGCCAACATTTAAAAGACAGATGAAGTCAAGAGAAAAGAAAGACCCCATTGGCTACTACTAGTGAATGTACATCAACTTTCTTGTCTTGTCAGAATTATCACTTTCTCTTGTGATAATTCTCTTGTGTAAAACCACACTCAGAGGCAGAATTGCCTTTTCCCCTTAGGCTCCCACAACTGATTACATCCATGAGGGCTGGTAGACCAGTTCCTACCTGCAATGTATGGAGCTTCTTCCACAGAAATTGTGGGAAAAAAAATGATCAAAAATGTTCTCTGCACTTAGGAAAATGATAAGACTCCTTTTCTGATTGGGAAAATGAATGATTTTGAAGATCTTACTGTTTGGGACGGGGTCCTACTGCTTTTTTTGTTTATACAGGATGAAAGCCACAATTGAGACCTGGCATCTCCTCATATTTCAACATAGATCTTGACTGGAAAGTGTACATGATGTAGCAAAGATTTTCTTTCTTATCAAATAGATTAGTAATTGTAAACAATATAAGCCTTTCTTTGTTGCTCAAAAAACATGCACTCCCCTTGGGAGTGTGTTTCTAGAAATGCAAATTAGACTTCTATTTGATTAATTTTTTAGTTGCCTGCAGAAATTGCTAACTACTGCATGAGTTACATGCACATTTTAAAACTAGCAGAGCCTAAATTCAGTTGAGTATAGCAGAGATTGACTTATTTCATTGCTAATTTGAACAGGCAATCAATAACTTTAAGGTTTTTTTCCTTCTTTTTCCAATTATGATTTCAGCTGTACAGTGCCAGTATGCCACTCCCTTAGTTCTCATTAAAACAGACAGCACAAAAAGAAATGCATAATTCTTTGTGCACTTGATCCTCTTGTGACCTTTTTAGTTACTCCAAAGGGTTCTTTTTTTTTAACATATCATTATATTTACTATTACAATATTCATCTAAACCCAGTTTCCTGACCTGAATATTTCAAGGTAGCTGATGTTCTTCAAGGAAAAAATGCTATAAAATTGTCAGAATGGTCAAATTTTAAACCAAACAACTGCCATTTAAACAGTATGCAAGCAAGAAACGTGGTGGAAAGCACAAGGGATTGAACAAGGGTAAATATCAAGATGATAACTCATAGTATGGGTTTAAATTAGGCAAGCTTTTTAATGTTGCAAAATCAAAGCAATCATTTCTTACTGATCTTTGGAAGTTTGCAAGAGGTAGGTAGGTACGGGCACAGAAGGGAGATGAAAATTGTCACAGACCCAATGTCACAGACCCAATTTGTGACAGAAATTGGCACAGACTCAATTGCAGAAATCAAAATTTCTGCAATATATTGGACTCTGCTATTATTTTATTAAGCTGTGAATGCATACATTACACCTAAGGATACTCCTTTAAGTCATTGATTCCATTATGCTTATTTTTTAATTTTTATTCTTAAATATAGAATACAGATGTGATTATCTGCAAGTGACAGGTAAAAATCCTAAATGAGTTTAAAAAGGAAGTTTTAGCAAGATCTGACCTTCGATTCCAAGATATTCTCTATAGAAGTGTCTTTTATCATCAAAAATACTTGCAGATGTGGTAGGCTGTCAGATAATGTGTTAGAAAATCAAATATTATGCATAAGATATCACTATATGTGACATTTCTGCTAGAGAAATGTGTGCTTCAGATAACAGCCATGTTTTTCCAGAAGAAAAATTAGGAAACAAAGCTTTATTTTAAAATATATTAAACAATGCTCACGTTTGATTTACTGAGACAGCAGTAAAACAGTAACTAATAAAGTAGCTGTTAAGAAATTATTGAATCTCTGTAATATTCTAATACTGTAATAGTGATTTTTAATAGTAATATTATTAACATGAACACTTCCTTTTTTTGTGTGTGGTAGTTTAAACTTGGAAAATAAGTACATTAGAATTCATAAATAAGATTGACTTTATGCATTTTAGCTGCACTAATGGAAGTCATTAATAACTGTCTTCTGCATGAATAAGATACTAAATTATTACACTAGCATAATTTAAACCTCTGGTTGTTAGACATTTGTAAATAATTTGCAGAAAAACTTCAAATGAATTAATTTTACTAATACAAATTATTTTTTTCGTATGTTAAAAATGGCTCTATAATGAATCCTACTGGCAAAGTGTTTTAGAAAGAACTAGAATTTACTTCTAATATGTAGTTTTTCTGCAACTTTTTATTACATAGAATTATTTGAATTTTATTGTTACAGTGTATTATCACCTAGTTTGTATTAGTCTGAGATTTATCAAGAGCAAATCTCTGACATAAAATTACTTCTTCTGTGTTCCATGAAATTAAAACTCAGCTAAGTTCAGTGTATTCAAAAATAGTCTTTTCTTTCTCTTCAATGGAAAATAAAAGTAAAGTTGCAAAAATAATTTACTGTTTCTTAAACTCACAGAGATTTAGCTATAAAATAAAATTAATTCCTTGAATAATTTTGTATTTCTGTATGTGTTGTGCAGCACTGCAAAGAAGTGCTCCTTTGATGGTAGAATGCTTGCAACAGGAGGAAAAATCAGCTTAGGCTGTCCTTAACACTTCTGATTTACCCTTATATAACTTGTCTTTTTTCTATGCAAGAAACAACATGTCATTTTTGCCTTTAATTCATTGGTTGAATAGGATTATGTCCTTGTCATCATTGCATAGATCTTGAAAAATTAAATTAACCCATTGCCTGCTATAGGTATTTTTTTCACTATTGCTAACAGCCAGTCCATGTAGCTGAAGGATGGATGTTGGTGATGCGGTGACGAAAAACAGTGTTTCAGATCTCTCTGCCATGAAAAGCATTATCCTGGATATATATTATATATTCCTTAATGAATATATATAATGAAAGTCATAAAGTGAGGCATTTGAAAGTTAGAAAATGGTAGGTCTGCATGAGTTGAACATCTCCATATTTTTTGTGTGTACATGATTATTTGTACAAAATAATGCTAAATTATGTCGGAAAAAATATGTATTTGAGTCCTTATTGCATATGAAGAATGTGTAAAAGGAATCAAATTAGATGCAAATTTGAAATAATCAGTTCTTAATTTCCATGTGCCTGCCTTTGCAGATTGAAGGTATTTTTAAGTACTACATCTATAGAGAAATGTCTTCTGGTAATAACTAAATTTGCACTTACGTATTGATTGTATCACTTCCATTTCCCATAGCCCCTTCCTCCCCACCCCGTAAAAATAATCACACTTTAATTGTGCACGTTTTCTCTTACTCTGATAATTTGGTAAAGAAATAAGGTGAACACTGATAATTAAGAAGAAAAGAATTAAAAGAAAAAATAAGGATTTATGTTAAACATAGGAACATTTTTAAACATAAAAAAAGAAATATGTTGCAAAAGTCTGTTTTTTTTCCAATAAGCATGTAAATGAAACTATGGAAGAACATGCAACTCTTCAACACTAAAGAGAAAAACTAAAATTGTGCTGTCTACTGTCTAGTCAGTGAGTCATTACTGCTTTTATTTACTGCTTATTTAATCTCAAAAAATGATATGAATTTATTATGAAATTTGTCATATTCACTACTACTTATTAATAAGCCTGGGTTTAGTGTTACTGATGTTGGTTTTGCAAAAAAAATTACAAGCTAAAATTTTTATTTTGTTGGTCAAAAAGAAACTTGCACTGCTGAGTATAAATTTGCCAGGTAACCAGGAGTCATGAACATCTTTCTTACGTTATAGGTATAGGTATAGTGTGGAGAAGGGCCTTGTTTTTCCAAACAGCCTCCATTTTAGTGCGAAACTAAGTCTGAATTTAACTGTTTGAAAAACTAGTGTTTATAGATAACGGTGCTAGCATACAGTGCTTTTAATCTTATATTAGTTGGAGCTTCATTTGTTTCTCCCTTTCACTCCCATTTATAAACACTCAAAGTCCATTCATTGCTCCCGTACACCCTTTCTTAATTCAAACTAAGCATTTGCCTCTTTAATGATATTCAGAAGTTAATCACTGGAATCGGTTTCTCATGATGAATTTTGCTATTTGTTACAGCAAAAAAATGACTGGGCATAAGAAAGTGCTGTTTGTCCTTTTGATGATGCATTTTGATGTATCATTTTTATCTAACTGCTTCTTTATTGTATTTCTCTATTCTCACTATAGATTTGCCATTTAGGCTTCCCAAAAGAGTGTTAGCCAACTATAGAAATACTTCTTGACTTCTTATGTATTTTTTTCATATTTCTATCAATCATTCTTACTGATTTCCAACTAACTGTGGACTACACGACTTAAGATCTTCAACCATTCTTGTTTCAATCAACCTGCAATTTTAATTGGTATGCAGATTAATTTCATATGCTTATTACTGTTTTGCCAGCTAGATTGTTACCCTGCATGTTCCAGTTTTTAATTCTTGCAGCTTTTCCACTTACAATAGGACTAATACCTTTAGACTGGAGTTGTTTACTGTTGTACAGTGGGCTCAGAAAACGACATCAAATCCCCATTTGAAGAGATGTGAAAAGGGATAAAATAACAAGAAATCTTGTCTCATCAGGAAAAGATTGCAAATTAACCAAGATTCTGGTTAGCAATGTGAGGTATCTCAGCAACTACAGATCATAATAGAAGGCTTAGAATAATGCAAGGCAGGTGAAAATCTGTATTTTGGTGGGTTCTCAGCAGAATTTTTAGTTGGATAATTCGGCCGGGGCTGGTCATAATAGCTGAGATTTATGCTAACAAAAGTGAGGCTTTCCTATGTAATTTTCTGTTAGAGGTAGAAGCTGTACTGCAGCTATGTGGTTTAATAATACCTTAACTGAAGTGGGTTAGCTTTTGAAGTATAAAATGGAAAGGAACACCTCCCCAAGAGTATGCAATAGTTATATATGTATGTTGAATCACTACTTCTGACACTTTTATTGCCTAGCAATATATTAGGTGTCTATACATTTTTAATCTTCTAGAATTCTGAATCTTTTCTCGGTGACACCTCATTTATTATTCTCAGCCTAGCTGTACATTTTTGGTGTTACCTGGATTGTTTTGTGCCTTCTCATCCCCCTAGTCTCATAAAAATGAAAGATGAATGTATATCCCTGGTATCTATATATTACTTGGCAAACTCCCTCATCCAAACTATGTTACATGGTCAACTAGTAGTTATTTAACTCTCAACTGTTTGAACCTAAAAATAACTTGTTATTCAAATTTTGGTAAAGACAATTTATCTGAAAGCAAAGGTCTCTCTTAAAGACATCGAACAGGCACAATCCTGTCTTGCATTTCTATTCTTGTAGGTCTCTTGTGCACTCAAAATTTCCTTCTTTTTTTTTCTCTGCAAATCTATTTTAATTTATTTTAAATAACTGAATAGATTTTAAACTATGAAGAGATAAAGATGTTGTTCATATAACTCTTTAGTAATGCGATTGTGCTGCTCCAAGCATGCCAATTTTGAAAATCCACTGTGTCCAAGGAAATCCTAGAGATTTGACAGATCTAACAGCTTTATTATATTTCCAATCTATGTTTGACTGTCTATGTGTCATCTAATGGGTTTTCTGTCAGATTTGTAAGAAAAGTACAACATATACAGTGTCTGAAATGTTCGTATCACTTCAATTTGTTTTTAATGTGTGTGGCTATAACACTTGTACCCCAATCTAAAAGCTTCATGGTTTCCTATGGTGACTTGAGACCTATTAGCTGATACATAACTATCCTTTCTGCAGCTGCTAGTGGTAGTTTTCAGAAAACCTTAGTACCAGAAAACATAACATAAGGTACTTTGGAACATAGAAAAAATACATTCCAATAGACTGGAGTTTGGAATAATGCAAAATTTTTAAATTTTAATGCACTAAATGTCTGTGACTAATTGAAATGAAAAACACATACTATAAATATTTTTATAGACAAAAATGGCTAATCATTCTATAAATTGATATTCAGTAGATGGTTATTGTGTGAGTTCAATATGTCATACATACTGGGTGCTTCTAAAGAGTCTCCATGAGGAATGAATATTATACAATGTGTTTGAGTGAATTTCATCTTCAAAAATGACTTTGAAAATTATTATTTTTTGTCTCCCTAGGAAGTTATATCACAGACAGAAATGAGTAGTAATTTTCCACGCTATCTGATTGATTTTTCTTTTTGCTCACATAAAAGATCACCCTGTGAGGTAAAGCATTGAGAACAAGTAAATTCAGATATTCTCGCAGCTAATGTAGCATCAATCATTTTTTACTAGATTGATCAGAGATGAAGCCATGTTAATGGCAGTGACATGAGAATTTTACAGGAAAAGCTATCTGATGCAGATAAAAGCCTCTAGTATCAGTATATCTCATTCTCTGCTAATGTCTCTCCTAAAATAGCTGTAGAAATGTCAATTACGATGACTTTTGCTTCATAGATACTTGTAGCAGAGTTACTGGGCACTGAAATTTTCTATCAGTTCCATATCACACATTAAATAGCTTTTGGATTAAAATGACTAGTAATTTCTACCTGCCAGTAGTCCTGGATTTTAAATCATGGTTAAGATATTGATCCAGGAAGGGAGTGAATAGCACAGGCACCAAGTCATTTCTGCTGAGTCCTTTTTAGTCTGATTGGCTCATTGATCAGTACTATACTGAACATAGGTGATTGGAATCAGCCTTTCATTTTCAAAATCTACAATTCATTTCAAACATTTTATGAGACAATGTTCAAGTCATGAGTGTATGTAATACAGAAAAGAATATTTGTACACAGGGCCTTATTTTGCATGGTTTAATCTTGAAAAGATAATCTTACTTGAATAAGGCAGAATCAGATAATTAATATATTTGAATGGCATGTGAATATTGCAAGTTTTAAATATTTCTTAATTAGGTATAAGAAATGAGATATCTCTCCTGGACAAATGCAAAAACCTTTTACCAGACATTACCACTGAATAAGCAAATTACAGGCAATAGTACTAAGGCCAGGAAAGTGATAATCATTCTCACTGAGCAATATTTTCTGAGCACACTTAAGGTATATTAATTGGCAATTAACATTAAAAGTAGTATATGTGTACTAAGCATTTATTTGTGTAGGTACTTTATGGAATTGATACCATAGCAAATGCAAGTAAACTGGTGTTTTGATCTAGAAAAAAGGGAAAAATATAGTAACAGGTATATAACTATATCACTTTCGGTCTCAGTATAGACACATGATGTAATTCCTTTCAAATATATGTATATACACTTAATATATATGTATAATATATATTGTATATGATATACAATGTATATATAAAATAAATATATATTATGTGGGCATATATCTATTTAATAGAACAGTTTGAAATATTAAATTCCTTAATTAAATAGTTTGTGCAGAACATTAAAATTATTCTTTGTTAATGTCTTCCTACCATATGAATAGCCTAAAAGACAACAGAAGTCAGTCTCCTTTGTTCTTACTTCTATTAGGAAAATGACAGCTGAGGGAAAAATAAGCTGACAGTAACTGCTTTTGCATCAGTAACTCAGTAACTCAATTTGGCAATTACAAGTTAGCTTTGGCTATGCTTTCATTTTATTGCCATGTCCCTAAATGCTATCATGGATTTATCTTCTGACAACCTGCTATTTTACTTGATGGCCATTCCAAGGCTACAATTTGTGTGTTTGCGTCATAATATTTAATTCATTGAATTATTTCTCCTTCAGTTAATATTACATAAATACTATTTCTGACCTATGGATAGATATTACTTGGATTGCATATATGCATATATACATATATACATATATACATATACACATTACATGCACATTACATACACATTTCTTTAACCTTAAGTACAGAGTCACTTTTACATGCTTCCAGAACATTGGTTGAGTTAGCAAGGCTTAGAAATTTTACTGATGATTTGAATAACCTGAGAGTTTTTCTTGAGTCCGTGTTTTATCTATTAGTATTTTCAATAGCAACTAATTCAGTAAAGCTTCAAGAACCTTGTATGCCTCTGAGGCAGTAAATGCCTCCAGTATTAAAAATGCCTAAGTGAAATATAAGTGGGATAAAATCATTCAAAACAGGTCCTGATTTTTTTTCGTCATTTTGCTTTAGAGCATATTTGATCAAAGAGCAGAGAGAACCTCTAAACCCACATAAAACCTGCTCTATATGTGCCTTAATTAGAGATATATAGTTTACATTCCCTTGTTTCTAGTTTTCAGAGCCCATGTCAAAAGCTCTCAGAATTCGATATTTAAAGACTAGTTATCATATCATCTCAGATTCACATAGGGAGACATGGTAATTCAACAAGAAGATAGTGTAAATAAGCTCATGCTTTAACATTGTGTGGAAGCCAGATAGGCTTGAGAAGCAATTTTCCATGTGTCTGTAACTGGAGAACTCATAGCTTTCCAAGACATGCTATAAGAAGAGATTGTATCTTTTATTTATTTTCAGCTCTGACTGGTCTAATTAAAAGTAGTAGAGTTCTCAGGCCTGTCTATTTTTTTCAATTATATCAGCTGAACTAACAAAAGCTATTAGCTAACTGGTAAACCTTGCCTTGCCTGGGGTCCTCAATCATTATGGCCACAACAATGCTATCCTAGTTTACTCCAATATAAACTGTAATACAACTAATATCAACAACCAGGACTTTCATATATATATATTTATATATTTCACTTTGATTTTACATTTGTTATAAATTATACTTCCCATCTGCACAAAGTTTTGGTCTTGTTTTGGTCAGAAGATATTGAATGGAGGAGTCTAATCATTTAGTGTAAGCAGGAGAAGGTTAAAATGGCAAAGAACTGTAGTGTAAGTTGTGACCTGCTTTTTGTCTTCAGGATCTATTTTTTCAAGTGGTCAGGGTTTCATTTTATGAGTTGTTTTCTTTATTATGAAGGAAAGAATGAAATGATTCTATCAGTAAACCTGTGCACCTATGCTTTAGCCAGATCATTTCTCTGTTCTTCTTGGTGTCATATTATGTGTGCTGCAGAGTATTCACCTATCCCAGGAGATAGCAGCTTGGCTCCTGAAAACTTTATTAGGAATTATTAAGACATTCTGAAGAAATACTCTTCTTATCTCCTATTCTCTAATTCTTTTGCTATGTTTAGTATGGTAGCTGATACATTTAGTGCATACCAGTTACATTTAGCAGTTTCGTGTAGCTTACTTAGAATTAGACAAGTTATTAACAACAACAATAAAAACACAAAGAAAGAATTGCTTATTGCTAAACTCCTTAAAATTTTATGTATGAGCTTTCTTTGAATTTCTTACTGGGAAAAAAAATGGCTAATACTAAGTATGATGCTAGAATTATTTAATTCATTGTGTGTGGTGAAATATTGACTAGAAAACAATTCCAGATGGAAGATTTTTCCCCCTACTAATGTCCAAGGCTTTTACTTCAGAGTCTAAGTGCATCTAAAAATGTGACTTTGCAAACTGTATATACTAAGGGAAGAGCAAAGGACTTGATAAGACCAGTTAGAATATTCAGGTTTTGGGAGACAGTGGTTGCAGGGAGTTAAAATAGCAGGGTTTTTTTAGCTATTGGCATCATGATTACTTCTAAATTACTTGTCTTGATCATATATTTTCATTCCTTGTAGAGTTTGGCAGTACCATTTAGAGGTCCTGATATTTGTATTTCAGTGTGATATTAAGATTTGATTACATTTTCTGTTTTTAATTCAGTTTTGGAATCCTGTGGAGAGAGGAAGGTAGGGTAGTTTTTTTTTTCAAACTATGTTAAAACATGTATTTGATATAATCTATGAAGCTGAATTAATTAAAATAGGCTATTTGTGGCTTAATTTTTAACATTGAATTGACTGAAGGTGTTAGCTAATAACATTTAATCAAGGGTTTTTAAAAAATGTATCAATGTGAGTTGACGGAAGTAGAGATTTAAGCTCAGCTACAAGGCTGTGATGTGAAAGAGCTGAAATATTGAATAGAGTGAAGGAATAGAGGTAAAGGTACATAGTCAAGCTAGGTAATATGATTGTTTGGCACAGCTAATCTATTTGAGTCCTTAAAGACCACATTGATATGCATTAGCAGATGAACTGGCAGCCCCCAAAACCTTTTCTGTCTCTGGATTAGTGCCTCTGGACTATTCCTTTCAATGAATTCTCATTCATCCTGGTTGCAAATTGGATATTTTGCAATAATGACTTTTTTCTTTCTTCCAGTTTAAAAGCTTTCCTGGCACCATTTTTGTTGCTCTGTACAGGTATTATTTGTATACCTACTTGGACACCTCTAATACTTTTTCATGATGACCTGCCTGTCCTTGTTTCTCCTATGCAGAAAGCTGTTAAGCGTGAGGAAAAAATGTAGGAAAAAGTAGTAAAAGTCAAGTCTTAAATTGCATGTTTGTCTGTAAGTATATCTGTTTCCCAATGTTCTGATCTCTTTAGATGGGATTCAAATTTGCTTTGTTTTCTACAAATAGTATCGCTGTGTATATATTATCGCTGTGTATATAGAACATTTTGTTGTTATTTTTTGGCTTTACAACACCATAAAATTAATTTATTATCTAAACAAACATGCAGTATGCCATACACATGGAACCTGACACATTCATTTGTTACTCTGCTCCTTTTCAAAATCTTTTTGACACATAAAATTATATTAATAAAAAAGCTTCTTTTGATGAGGATTTGCAGTCTGAGCAGATGATTGAATATGAACTACTTCTAATAGCTTAGCTGATTTCTAGCTAGCAGATAAGCACCTATCATACTTACCCAACTGCAAATGGAAGAAATTTTAATTTTTTTTTGCTATGTGAGATATCTATATTATTAAGTTATTCCTTAAATTAATCTAGTATCATAAAAAGAGGAATTTATTAGCAGGAGTAGATTCAATAATTTCTGTAGTATATTCTCTACTACGAATAACATGTATATGATATAATATGAAATAATTAATAAAATATGTAACATAAAATATATATACATAAATATTTGCTAAGTGGAGGCTCTATTTTTTAAATCCATTTATACTTTTAAGTCCAACTAGAGAAAAGTGGATAAGCTAATTTTGACATTGTGGGGTTTTTTTTCCAGTTTTTAGCTTTTCGGACTATATGGGTTTCAGTCAACCAATTTGTTGGTTAAGACAGTTACATGAAAGAGAATATAAGGTGTTCAGAGAAAACACTTTTCTGATTTTCATTATGTTATTTTCTATTTCAGCTTAGAAAGGAGATCAAACAGCTGTTTGCTGCTTTCCTTCTATTGTATTGAAGTCTTTCTTTTCTTTTTGGAAAGTTTTCCTGACACTTGTCCCTACAGATGTTGTTGACACTTTCACCCAGTGTATACATTACATAACAAGTATTTCCATAATGATTTGGGCAATATTCTTCACGAATCTTGTTCTGAGCAAATTTAATTCACTACAAGAGATGCAGGAGGAGAAAGAATTTGCATTATGCAATGATCGTCTTCATATTTTCTAATTATATCTTCAGCTCCTTTTGAAATATTAAATGTTCATACTTATCAGCATATCTGTGTTTAGAACATAAGTATATAACTAGTCTCACTGATTTTTTTACATAAGTAAACACTGTGCCTGATCATAAACGTATGTAGTCTCATAACAGAACATATGACTGCAAAGAAGGGCTCTTTCTGGAAAAATTAGATTTAATAAAAACAGTCAATTGTTTTTTATAAAATTAATCATGAATTCAGCTAATTCATTTTGGCTTATACTAGTATACACAGAAAGTAAATTCTTTAATTTGAAAAAGTTTGATTTGGTGGCATCCTTTCACTGTTTCAATAGCTTCCTGATATAATTTATATTTTTCAGATTTGCCTGATATCTTTTAATAAAGCTTAGTCATTCCTCTTGCATCTCCATAATTCATGAAATTATCTGTAATTGTGTAATTGGTGTAAATACATGCAATCAAATTTATAATGTATAATCACAAAGTGTAATGCAGTACTTGTAATGGGTAATGTCACAAAGGAATATCTATTAAACTTCCTGGAAATAGAGCCTTTGAATATTAAGAAGCAAGTATTTAAGGCTCAATATCAAAGTTGTTTAAAAGTCAAGAGTGGGTAAATTTTGTAAGAGTAGCTGCAGCGGGTCAAAAATGTCCTGCAACAAACAAACAAACAAACAAACAATTAAACCTGAAATGTTTCGTAGAAAACATGTCACTTAGCCAAATCTAGTATATTGCATGGACTCCATCAGCTCTGTGCACAGGGCCCAATTACTTCTAGTCTTCAGTGTGGGTATCTCACTTGGACTTATGAGAACTATATTGCACCCCAGAGTCTCAGAGTTTATAAAGCAGGAATTTCTTAGAAATAAGTGTGCAGGCATATGCACAAGTCGGGACTCACAGCTTGGTGGTGAAGTAGGGCTTCTTCCAGGGATCTTCTCCAGCTCTGGGGATTCCCATGGCTTCTTCAGCTCTGAAAAACTGGAAGAAGGCCTGGATATTCCCACCATTGCTGTCTTTCTTAATCTCCGTAATTTCAGATGTGTAAGGCTAGGCTGTGTTAGTTTATAACAGCTTTGCTGGCAGAACTAGAGATGTGATAAGCAGCAACAATGGAAGGAGTAGGAACAGTTTGCAGTTTACCTTGAGCTAGAATAAAATTTCACAGGTGAAATCTTACCTCTCGAAATCAATAGGAGTGTGATCTGTATTTTATTGAAGATAAGATTTGGTTTATTGGGGCTTTGGTTATCAACATACAAACTGTTGATAGCAAGATTTTGAAATATAAAGTGGCGATGCCAGTTCTGTATGCCCCTTCACAAACTTCACATACACAAGCTGAAGAAAATTATGTACAAATGGAATATTACCCTTTAATGAGATTCTCTTTTATTTGCTTAACAGCACTATGATACTAATGCAAGAACTATACTTATTCAACACATAAATTACTTTTATTGTGCTTACTATTTTAGGTTTTTTATAGTATGATTTACATTTTCCACATTAGATACTAACTTTGTATTCCATACTGTGTTAGATGATAGAGCTGAAACAAATTATATATATTTGACTTCTGCATTGCTTGACAGTAATAAGCAATGTTTCAGTTAGAAGTAGCTTAGGCATCAGGGACATATTACTCTAATAGTATTGCTCCATCAGAAGAGGAGAGTGATTTGTTCGGCACCACAACGTATTTAACATTACTATGTTCCCTTAGTCTTAAAATAAGAACTAAGACCATTTGACAGTTGTTATTGAGTATATAATTTGCTAGGCACTCTTATTTTTACAAAACATATGCATCATAAAAATGTACATAATCAAAAATGCATATCCTCAATGAATTTGTTAGACTCTTTAGACTGATTTTTTTTTTTAATAAGATACTATTTCTGAGATGCATCAGGGAAATGAATGGATATGAAAGTTGATTTCATGGCAAGTCGCCAATTCCTTTGCTTTTTTTATAGAGAGAGGATGCAAAGGTCCCCTCATGTCCAACTTCATTCTTGCTAAATCTAATGCTCTGAATTAACAGATATTTAAAGAAAAATTGACATTTCAATAAGTTGTTTTTGGTAGCTATGGAAATCATAGGTGGATATCATTCCATATTGTAAACAGAATCTAGAAGACCAGTAAAGTGCAGTTAAATATAAAAATAGCACAGGAAGATAATTTTGATGGAGAGATTATTTACTGAATTCTTGTATACCAAGAATTCATTTGTCTGTGATTGTGGAATGAGTGAAAAACCTTTTATCCGTTAATCCTATTTTCTTGCATCATATCCGTGATATTTTTATTTTAAGCTTCACAAGATTACTTTTGCTCCTCCAAGATATAATGTACTTCAGTAGGAATGAGTGAAGGAGATCTTACCACTACAGAAGCAATCAGAATTTCACAGAATTTCACAGAATCCCAGAATGGGTAAGAATGGAAGGGACCTCTAGAGATCATCTACTCCAACCCCCTGCTCCAGCAGGGACACCCAGAGCACGTGGCACAGGTAACATCAATTTTTTTTGCAATTTGCACACCTACAGGTTATATAAACTCCCCTGGATGCTGATGACAATTTGGAATTCTTATGTGAGTGGGAATCCTCAGGTAAATTGTGAAGAAGAAACACTCACCTTAAGCTGTTGTACTGCTTTTGAATCTTTTTTATAATACGCGGACAGTCCAAGAGCCCCTTGAGCTCTCCTGGCATGGCAGTGCGCTGCACATCAGGATCTCCCCTTGAGCAGGGACGCCTCTCAAGGTTACTCCTCGAGGTTGAGAGATGCCTTTCCACAATAGATTTGTGGTAAGTGAATATAGCACATTTTCTTTAGACTTTACTTTGCAACTGCGCACAGAAACCCTTAGTCATAAACGTTTGACCAGGTCTGGGACTAGGATTGGATCCAGCTTCACCCAGAGTCCTCTCAGAAGGAGCTTGGAAAGCAAGGGGGTCTCATCTGAACCTCATGACTCTACAGGAGGGTAGCAAAAATAATTGTGTATTATCTTGAGCCTCCATGCAGTAAATAATAAGTGAACTTGCCATAGAATCTTGAGAAATCATTGTCCATACCAATAAAATCTATTATTATTTTTTTCATAAAAGTGAAGTGCATTTTGACACTCCTCTCCCCTCCCCCGCCACCACTCCTTCAGTGACAACTATATCAAAGATTCTGGGCATGACCTGAACTAGCTGCACATTCTAAAACATAATGAAGAAATTTATTTATTTTTTCTAAGACAATTCCTAAATGGGGAATTTGATTTTCATGGACAAATTGTAAATTTCACAGAAAAAAAAATACTTCTATTGAAACGTCTATTTTATTTAAAGTATTCTGAAGAACTACTTCTTGAACATATTCAATAAATTCTCTTAATACCGCTATAACATAGCTCACGTATTCTTATATATTCAGAAGTAGTTAATTATAAGAAAAGAGATTTTGAAAAATTTAATTATTTCTAATCAAATGGATGCACTATATACTTATATCTATTTTTCAGAGAGGCCAACAATCATAAAAATGAGGATCCATGTATTTGGAGAAAATGAACTTTATATTTCACAAGCTTTAAATATTTTAAGATATTGTAAATAAATATTTGATTCAGTAGGTGCAAGACAATATTTTAAGGAAATAAAATCCACCTTAAAGGAAATAATTTAGATTTAGTATAATTTATATTTGTGGTCTCTTTCCCTACTTGTTATGATTGAGTATATATCAAGTAAGTAGCATCTTATTTCTATATAATATTTGACAAATTATAGTTACTAATGGTTAATTTCTTTCTAAGAATAAAATGTAGATGTGTAAGTGTATCAAGTAAATGGATAAGCAAAAGGAAAAAGTATTTGCCATTGGTATGTTATGCTATTCACTGTTGGCTTAAATTGCACAACACTGAGCCATGAGTTTTGATTTAGACTGTATACATTCTGAAAGGCTGTGTTGATGATCCAAAATTATCTCCATTTGGAAGAACTTTAACATCTGTTTGCAACATAAAAGTGAAATCAGCCGTTGACTTTTAAAACGCTACCATTAACTTTTAAATTGGGTTTAAATTCTATTACCTGTACTTATATAGAACCTCAGATACTTAAAGAAATCACTACTGAAGTTTTAGCCTGCTTTCTCCACTCATTGAGAAACATATTATTCTTGTTATCTATAAAGGCAAAATGGCTTTTTCTGTTCATCTTTCTCTCTCTCTCTCTCAATAAAAAAGTAGTCTTTAAATTTTATAAGCTTCTAAAACACTACACCAATCAGATACATCTATTTCTATTCAGATTATATTTAGTTTTATCTAATATAACTCTACAAATGGCTGAAGACTAGTAGACCAGGAGGCTAGATGCTATCTATCCTAATCATCTTTCTTCCAGAGCTTGTATCAAAACACATCTCTAAAAAGAATATTTCATCTTATGCGTTATATACTTATATGCTTGTGCGTGTATTGTTATTACTTAGATAAACACTAAACTTTCTGAATCTGAAAGTAATATTTAGTCTGGAAAAATAGAGGAGTATTATATTTTTAGTGACATTGTTTATTCTAACAATGCTGCTTTCATCTTTCAGTTCCAATGAATTTTCATTTATGAGGATAATAAGATTTTTAAAGGATTGCAGTAATTTTGCTACAATGCCTTTATTTTGCTACAATGCCTTTATAGCCTAGCAGATGAAAGCACTTCTAGAATTGTGTTTAGAGTATTGTTATATGCAAATAGCAGCTGTACTCATAGCACATTCTTAAACTGTAAATCTTTGCCTTTGTGTGCACAGACTCAAATTCACTTGCATTATTGATTATTTGTCAACATGATGGGAAATGAAATTCACCATCGGTCAAGTATGAGATAATCCACGTTGCAAGACAATTTTAACAACACACAAAACACTACATTGTAAATTAACAATAACTGTTCAAGAAAAGCTCTATGTGACATAGTAGGTTATTTAATAAAAATAATAAAGCCCATCATTCAGTAAATTATTCATGATCTTTAAATCGCTAGCTTTTATTGAAAAAAAGAAATATGAATAAAATAGGAATTTTCATATTATATAACGTCCAATTTGTCAATTACAGAGCTCAGAGGGTGGTTATAAAGGGGGCCAGTTATAAATGGAATTATGGTTATAAATGGTTATAAATGGAGTCTAGTTGGCCAGTGGTGTCTCCTAGGGGGCAGTACTGGTCCCAGAGCTGTTGAACTTGTTCATCAATGATCTGTACGAGGGCACTGAGTGCAGTCTGAGCAAGTTTGTGGATGATACCCAGCTGGGTGGGTAAGGGATAAAGGGTTAAAGGGCAGGCCAGTGTGGGAGACACTGTTCTGGGTGTCTGCTACAGTACACCAGACCAGGAGGAGGAGGTTGACGAGGCTTCCTACAGGAAGCTGGAAGTTGCCTCACGGTCACAGTCCTCGGTTCTCATGGGAGACTTTAACTTCCCCGACATCATCTGGAAAGACAACACAGCAAGGCACAAATGGTCCTGGAAGTTTCTACAGTGCGTCGATGACAACTTTTTGACGCAGGTTGTGAATGGAGCAGATAAGGAGAGGTGGGCTGCTGGACCTCATACTAAAACACAGAGAGGGCCTTGTTGGAGATGTGAAGGTAGGGGGCAAACTAGGCTGCAGTGATCACAAGCTGGTGGAGTTCAGGATCCAACGAGGAGGAGGCAGGGCAGTAAGTAGCCTTGCCACCCTGGACTTCAGGAGGGCCAACTTTAGCCTCTTCAGAGACCTACTGGGAAAGATCCCATGGGCTAGGGCTCTAGAAGGAAGAGGGGCCCAGGAGAGCTGGTTAGTTTTCAAGCGGCATTTCCTCCGTGCCCAGAAACAGTGCATCACTGTGCGTAAGAAGTCAGGCAGAGGGGCAGGAAACCTGCATGGATGAGCAGGGAGCTCCTGGCAAAATTCCAAGAGAAGAAAGCAGTATACAGAATGTGGAAGAAAGGACAGGTCCCTTGGGAGGAATACAGGAACGTTGTCAGGGAATGCAGGGATGCTGCAAGGAAAGCTAAGGCTCATTTGGTATTAAATCTGGCAAAGAATGTTATGAATAACAAGAAGAACTTCAAAATATATTAACAACAAAAGGAAGGTCAAGGAGAATGTGGGTCCACTAGTAAATAGGGTGGGTACCCTGGTTACCAAAAACATAGAGAAAGCAGAGCTGCTGAATGCTGCCTTTGCTTCAGTGT
Source organism: Nothura maculosa (assembly GCA_032353885.1). Lineage (NCBI taxonomy): Eukaryota > Metazoa > Chordata > Aves > Tinamiformes > Tinamidae > Nothura > Nothura maculosa. The sequence goes on along the minus strand of JAUBOD010000218.1, from coordinate 683,047 downwards.
TTGTCAGGGGCAGCCCTCTAGAATCCCAGGCCCTAAGGACACAAGAAGAGAGCTGGAGAGAGGAAGACTTGCCATACCCACAAATCCATGGGCCCTGATGGGATGCACCCCAGAGTGTTGCTGGAATGGCTGGTGTCATAGGCAAGCCACTTGCCATCATCTTCAGAAGGTTCTGGAGAATGGGGGAGGTGCCGGAGGACTGGAAGAAAGCCAACGTCACTCCGGTCTTCAAAAAAGGCAAGAAGGAGGATCCGGGCAACTACAGGCCGGTGAGCCTCACCTCCATCCCTGGAAAAGTGATGGAACAGCTGATGCTGGCTGCTCTCTCCATACACGTGGAGGAGAAGAAGGTGTTCAGGACTAGTCAGCATGGATTCACCAAGGGGAAATCATGCTTGACAAACGTTATTTGCCTTCTATGAAGGAGTGACTAGCTGGATAGATGAGGGCAGAGCGGTGGATGTGGTCCATCTGGACTTCAGCAAGGCTTTTGACACCGTCCCTCACAGCACCCTCCTAGGCAAGCTCTGAAGATGTGGGATAGATGAATGGATGGAGAGGTGGATTAGGAATTGGCTCGATGGCAGGGTGCAGAGAGTGGTAGTCAGTGGTCCGGAGTCCAGCTGGAGGCCTGTGGTTAGTGGTGTCCACCAGGGGTCAGTCCTCGGTCCGGTTCTGTTCAACGTATTCATTAACGACCTGGATGAAGGCCTGGAATACTCCCTCAGCAAGTTTGCTGATGATACCAAACTGGGAGGAATAGCTGATAGCCCTGAGGGCTATGAGGCAACCCAGAGGGACCTGGACAGACTGGACAACTGGGCGGTTAGAAATCTAATGAGGTTTAAACAAGGGCAAGTGCAGCCTCCTGCGCTTGGGGAGAATAACCCTGGATATCAGTATAGATTAGGGATTGACCTGCTGGAGAGCAGCCTCGCAGAGAGGGACCTGGGTGTCATGGTGGACGACAAGTTGACCATGAGACAGCAGTGTGCCCTGGTGGCCAGGATGGCTCATGGGATCCTGGGGTGCATTAAGAAGAGCATCTCCACCATGTCAAGGGAGGCGATAGTCCCCCTATACACAGCCCTGGTAAGGTCACATCTGGAGTACTGTGTCCAGTGCTGGGGTTCCCAGGACGAGAGGAATGTGGAGCTGCTGGAGAGAATCCAGCGCAGGACTACAAGGATGATCAGGGGCCTGGAACATCTGACCTGTGAGGAAAGGCTGAAAGAGCTGGGCCTGTTCAGCCTGAGGAAGAGGAGGCTGAGGGGGCCTCTGATCAGTGTCTACAAATACCTCAAGGGAGGCAGTGAGGAGGAGGGGGCCGGCCTCTTTCCAGTGGTGACCAGCAATAGGACTAGAGGAAGCGGACACAAGCTGAGGCACCAAAAGCTCCACAGGAACTTAAGGAAACATTTCTTGACTGTGAGCGTTACAGAGCACTGACTGGAACAGGCTGCCCAGAGAGATTGTGGAGTCTCCTTTGGAGATCTTTAAAACCCACTTGGATGCAGCCCTGTGCCACATGCTCTAGGTGACTGTGTGTGTGCAGAGAGGTTGGAGTAGATGACCTTTAAGGTCCCTTCCAACCTTAAGCATTCTATGATTCTATGGGTGGAGTGGCCAGCATTCCAGGGGGCTATGCTATTCAGAGAGACCTGGACAGGCTGGAGAGTTTGGCAGAGAGGAACCTCATGAGGTTCACCAAAAACAAGGGCAGGGTCCTGCACCTGGGGAAGAATAACAGCAGCACCAGGACAGATTAGGAATTGACCAGCTGGAGAGCAGCTCTACAGAGAGAAGCCAGGGAGTCCTGGTTGACACCAATTTAACCATGAGGCAGCAGTGTGTCCTCATGGCCAAGAAGGCCCCTGGAATCCTGGCTGCATTGGGAGAGGTGTTGCTAAAAGGCCAAAGGAGGGGACCCTTCCCCTCTACTGAGCTCTGGTGAGGCTGCATCTCGAGTACTGGGGGCAGTTCTGGGCTTCCCAGGACAAGAGGGATGTGGAGCTTCTAGACAGGGTCCAGTGGAGGCCAACAAAGATGATCAAGGGACTGCAACATCTATCGTATGAGGAGAGACTGAGCTGAGTTTGGCCTATTTAACTTGGAGAAAAGAAGGATGAGAGGGGATGTGATTAATTCATATAAGTACCTGATGAGAGAATGTAGGAATGTAGGGAGGAAGGGGCCAAACTTCCTCAGTGATGGCCAGTGACAGGACAAGCGGTAATGGGTGCAAGCTGGAACATAGGAGGTTCCATCCTCGTGTGAGGAAGAAGTTGAGGTGAGGAAGGTGAGGAAGGTGAGGAAGGTGAGGAAGAATCCACGAGCTGGTGGAGTTCAGGATCCAACGAGGAGTAGGGGGGGCAGTGAGTAGCCTTGCCACCCTGGACTTCAGGAGGGCCAACTTTCACCTCTTCAGAGATCTGCTTGGAAGGATCCCATGGACTAGGGTCCTGGAAGGAAGAGGGGCCCAGGAGAGCTGGTCAGTTTTTAAGCGGCATTTCCTCCATGCCCAGCAACAGTGCATCCCTGTGCGTAAGAAGTCAGGCAGAGGGG
>JAUBOD010000218.1:667482-680382 GCA_032353885.1 Nothura maculosa | reverse complement strand
TGCGTGTGCAGGGGGGTTGGACTAGATGACCTCTGAGGTCCCTTCCAACCCTAAGCATTCTATGATTCTATGATAAGTTCTTCACTTGTGAGGGTGACAAAGCCCTGGAACAGGCTGCCCGGAAAGATTGTGAAATCTCCTTCTCTGGAGGTCTTCACTCTGTGCCACGTGCTCTGGGTGTCCCAGCTGGAGCAGTGGGGTTGGACTAGATGATCTCTAGAGGTCTCTTCCAACCTTAATGATTTTGTGATTCTGTAATTATCAATTTTCAAAATAAGTATAATTGTAACTAATGTGGATAATTAAGAGCTACTGACACTGTGAGGAAAGAATGAGTTGCAGGGAGGCATGAAAAATGTGTTAATGGATGTATTTAAAGAAGAAAGACGTTAATGCCATGAGAGAAACATACATAGCTGGTGCCAATAGCACTGTGAAGTTCAGTTGGCTGCTCCTAGCAGCTTTTGGTGCTATATAATACAAGAACAAGAGGATCCAAAAAGCTGTGTACTACAAATAGAAGTAAAGACATTCAAAATTGATAACATCAAAGAATATATTTTAATGAACATGAGTAAACTGTTTTCTTAACCACAAATTTTAATTTTACATGAATAATAAAACATTATCATTATTCTGGAAGATTATTGAGCTACTGAAGAGACTTAAAAATGTGGAAATGGATAAAATTTATACTAACATGTTCTAATTCTGTTTGTGTAGGGTAAATATTTTCTTTTAGAACATGTTATTGCTTCAGATATGATAAAATAAATTGAATTTTTTCATTATATTATACACAACATTGGTTCTAGTTTTTGCATCTGATTTGCTTATTTCATACATTGTTCCTGTCCTTCTCTTAGTGCTTTCATTGACAAATCATTAAAGTTAAATCACCTGCATATTTTTATTTTCCATTTGTGTACCTTTTTCTTTCATTTTGAGTCAGAATGTTACTTATAGTATTCTCCTCCCACATTGCAATAAATCTATTTTTCCTTCTCTTTCTCACTTTTTCTCCTATGCCCTCCCCTCAGGTTCTTACAATTTTATGGACTTCATTTTTCTGTCTTCTTTCTTATTTATAAGCATGTATGTTGTAGCATGTATGTTGTATGAATATGTTTTTCCAGTGAATCTCCTAGGAAAGTATGAAAACTGTAATGTTAGGAACTTTAGAAAATGATGCAAAAATTTAAAATATTTAGAATAAAAAGTGCTTTTAAAACTTATTTCTGTGTTGTTTTTCTGCAGAGATACAACACAGATCTTTTGCTACCAGAAATTATGGCTAGCTCTGCTCCTCTCTTATTTATGAATTTTGTGCCAGATAATAATCTTAGGAGAACAGTATTCTTTTTTCCATGACCATTTATCTCTATGAACTATATTGTCAGTTTTTACTGTGATATAAAATACTAATGAAATAATTGACAATGGCTAAATATAAATGAATGTATAGATTTAGAAGCTTAATCTAGAATTTACAATTAATTTGCAAAGTAACAGTATGTTTCTGGATATAATAGATATTAAGTACTAGTCATGAACAGAAGAAAATACAGTTCTCCTCCATGTGAATCTAAATACTCAAGATACAAGTAGAGATATTTGATATCAATTTTTAGCAATTCTGGTAGATACATATTTGCAAAAGAATGTGTGTATGAATTTAACTGTGTGTTTTATCTAATATATAATAGAATCAACATATATATGGCATTATACTCAAAAGGAACCACTTGCAATTTAACTTATTAATGTTTCAGTGGCCATTTTTGCATTCTTTTCTCTTTGGTATTCTATTCACAGAAAAGTGAACTTTACCAAAAGGTAATATTAACTAAATTAAATGAACTTTTCCACTTTCACTTTCCTTAGCTACTCCTAAATTTTTAAAATGAATACTGACTCAGAAGTATGTCAGTCTATATGGAAACACTAGGGACAGATAAGAGGGAGAAAGGCTGAAAACTACTAAAAAAAAGAACACTTGCTCACAAAATAGTAAAAATTTTAAAAAGAATTGGGAAAACAAGATTGACTTTTAATATAACAAATGTTTTGAAATAATGGATATAATTACATACACTCATTCAACACATTTCTTTGCAGAGCATATGCTTATCGAACAAATATTTTTGTTCGATTAAGTGGTGGGGATAAACTAAGGCAAAAAAATTCTTCCAGAAATCAAACCAAAGCAGGAAAATCTTCCAGAAATCTTGCTTTATTTCAGGAATAAGCCTTAGGCTTTGAACCTGGAAATTTCATTCAGGGTTTAGAAAGCAGGCCACAAAGTATAGTATTATGGAGTTAATAAAGAAAACAAATTGTGCAAGATTAGGTCTATGTATGAAAGGAACAACTCAGTAATATTGAATTGTATCCGTGTGACTTTCTTATAATATTAAGCTGGAGCAGTAAAGTAAGCACATGGGAAGTAAGCACATGCTGTCAGGGCCCTGAGGCCTTAATGGCCCCGACCTGTACATCATACAGTATATATGTCATGTAATGCTGCAGCATGCACATATTGTCTTTTTCATCCTTTCTTGTTCAAGACACAAAATAATTTCCTCAACAGTCCATTCAGATATGGAATATGAAGTGGAGACCCCGTTAATCCTCACTAAAATCAATTCCTTTTATAGCTATTTCAATGTATTTATTCTGATATACATGTCTTTCTAAAATAAAAGATTACTGAATGTACTTAAATATACATGTATATATGTATATATGTATATGAGATTCTCCCTATCCAGCTAAGAGATGGAGATGCAAAGACCACAGGAAACTAGACTTTTTTTTCTGTTAATTATCTCATTTGGATATAAAGGCTGTATTACATACTTTGGCAGTAGTACATAAAGACTTATGCACTATATATCCTTATCTGGCTTGTGTAGTGATAGTTAAGAAGTCACAATACAGTTTTATTGAAAGGGGAAAAGAAAAGCAGAAAAGCAGTTTGAGCTGTATACTGCTACTGCTATCTTATCATCAGTACTTCAGTCTTCTAACTACAATGCCAGCCTGCAATGGCAAAATGGAATCCATGTCACACTTTGTGTATTTTCATGCAACAGTCTCTTTCTGCCGAAGAAAACCTGCTTTTGTTTGATAAAGCATTCATATGCTCACTGTAACTGTGAGATCAAATGCTTTCTTCAAGTTGCACAACTATTTTGATGAGTTTAGCACTCATATCCAAATGAATCAATGGCTTTCAGCTTCTCTTTCCTTTTTATCTTGTTTGCTTTTTTCCACAGATACTTCTGTTAAAAAAAATAGAAAAGTTTTCCACAGACCTTGTCGTAGTGAATAGTGTACAGCTGTCGTCTTAGTGATTTTGAATATTAACCTAGGAAATATCTTAGCTTTCATGCAAATGAAAGTGCTCCTGCTCATGAATTGTTTATTTTTTACACTGTGGAGCATTTCAGTAATAAAAACTGAAATGAGTCTGTTTCTGTAAGAGTAAATACTATTTGTGTGAGTTGCACTATTAGGATGCAGTACCTAAATACTGTTTGTGATTTTCCTGCATCTTTTTTATATTTGTTTTTCTTTTATGATTTAATGAATATTTCCTTCATCTTTTTGAATTTGTAACTGATGATGGAAAATCACTGGCTATCTTTGCTAGTATTGTAATAACTTGAAAGATGCAGAGTATCATCTGTGAGGACCTAATCACATAATACATTTCATAAGAATGTCATTCTTTTTCTGTATGCAGTAAAAGTCAAAAGGACTCTTCTATGTAAAAGGAAATAACAATAAAATAAATGAAACTGATGTCTCATTGAGTGATTCATATATTTTCTTGTAATCCCCCAGTATACATGTTAAGATTATGAGTGTTGTCTTCACATGTGTGTGCTCACTATCAGTAAACTGGATTGTGTAAATCAGTCCAAACAGGAGTAAATAGAGTAAACAGAGTAAACAGAGAATTTAAACACTGATTCAGGTTTCAAGGCAGTTGAATGAAGTAGAAAGAAAACACAATAAAAACCTTGGGAAAAAGTAGGAGTAGAAAGCAGATAATGAAACTCATTTGAATGAGGTAACATACTATTAAAAGCAGCTACAATTAGAGGAGATTAATTTTAGAAAGAATACCAAAGACCATATTTTAAAAGCACAAGTGGGAAGTATGTAATTGATTTTGAAGAATATGTGATCCCCAACATCTTTAGTATTTTGACTTATGAAATACAGATTTCTAAACTTGATTCTAAACAGATTCTAAACTTGAAACAGAATACCTTCCAACTTGCCATTTTTTCCTTCTCATCAAGTCTTCCAGTCTTAGCAGACTCAAAAATACATGAAATGTCTGTGGCCCACCTTAGAAATTGAGGTGATTGCCTTTTTGTATTGAATAAATAAATGATTCTCATAGGAGTAGAGCTAACATCAAAAAATAGAGAATGATAGGATTATTTTTTAAAAAGTAGTTATGGATACTTGCTTAACACTTTATGTCATCAAGAACTTTTCTAACTCGTATATTAAATTCATAAAAGAATGAGACATCCAATGAGACATCCAGAGAAGTACCACAGGGAAAAAAAAAAAAAAAAAAAAAAAAAACAGGCAGGAGAAAGGGGATATGTGTGTAAATATATGTTTACTTTCTGGTTTGGTTTTGAAATGTGATCCTGCACTGTGACTGAAATTTAAATTCTCAGAAACAACACTAGCTTGGGACCTCCTCTAAGCTGAAGTTATATGGAGCCTAGAAATAGCAAGGGAAAGTATGGATTATGCTCACATTGTTCTTGCCTCTTCCTATCTGTCTGTGGCAGCTGATAAAGAAATAATATATTGTGATGGTTTGTATATTCATAACTTTAGCTGTCTTTGATCAAATAGGTGTATTTGTGTATATAGAAGGTACTTTACATGACACATAACATTGGTCACAGAGAAGTTCTGATTTGAGAAAAATGATCAGAAATGGAAATAAGTACTTTTAAGCATTTTGTATGCTTTTAAGTTTTAAAATAATAAAAACAAAAAAGAATATCACCAAATTTTAAAACAGAGAACACCCAGTCAAACAAATAAGCAGAACCTGAGGAAGATGCACACACAGATACAAGTAATTAACATACATCTGTACAATTACCCAGCGAGGCAGGAGGGAATGACAAACTCTTTAATCCTATTAAGAGTACATAAGATAGTACTTTGCATTTCAATTAAAAAGAAAAGATTTCTAAATGCTATTGCATTCCTGAAATAGCAAATTAATGAAGTGAAAATCTGAAAGCAAAGTAAAGATCAATTTGTCTTGTCCTAACACATAGCAAAGTTTCAGGCTTTGTCTTTCGATTTTTCAAAACTAAAAAGATACTTTTTTTTTTTCCTAAAAGAAAGTTTAGAGAAAGGTTTTGAAGGTCTACTTTCTAAATAGCAGCTTTTTTTTTCGCTTGTTTTGACAAATTCTTTTCAAGAACGGTTTTATTTCTGAAAAAGTGTGGCATTCATATTTCCGAGAGATATTAAGAAACCTATACCTCAATATAAAAATGAATTGTCCTATTCATGCTCCTACTCAATCTGGTTTCTGCTTTCTGGTTTCTGGTTAGTTTTTTTTTTTTATTCAAAAAAATAGGAAATCAAATCTTTATAATGAGCAACAGTTCCTAAAGCCTTGATTGAAGGTCATGGTGGGCTCTGTGTATTGAGGATTCGTGGCAGGTTTCCTTGCATCATGTGCTTTGTCACTGCTTTTAACTTACCTACATTAGAATAAGTTACCCTGGCAGAAATCACCTTCCTTTTATAGTTTGATCTGAAAACCTGAAAGTCTAATTAAGAGAAAAGTTATTACAAGAATCCATAACATTTTTTTCAAGGCTATTCACTAAATTGGTATCTGATGATTCATGATAAAAACAAAAATTCATTCCTCTGTCTGCCCTTCTATAATCTTCGTATGAACAATGACCTGCAGTCAAATTTGTAAGGGAAGCAAGACTATCGTGCTGAACATGTTTACTAAAATATTATTTCTTTTTCTAAGATAAAATGTTGTTTCTAATAAATATTTATATTTCCTGTTTATTATAATATTGATAAAATAATTTGTTTTCTCTTTGGAAAATATAATTCAGAAGCCATTATATATACATGTATGTATACATACAAACATATATATATGTATACACACACCATGAGAAAATAGAAGTTTATATGATATATAACTTTTTTGTATCTATGCATATATAAGACTAAAATATTTTATATTTATATTCAAGATATTCTCTGGAATGTGTTAAGAAGCAAATTTACTAAAATAGTATTTATGTAGTGTGATTCCTATGGATAAAAGCTCAGAAAAAAAAAGATAGAAAAGTAAGAATTACAAGTTAGTATTAGCCCAGATATTTGTATGTTTATTATTGTGGAATGAAAAAATATATAAATGCTTACATATAAAAAATATATAAAATCAATATAAAATCAATATTTTATATATTGATATATTGATTATATGTTATATCGATTATATATTATATTATTATATATTGAATATATTTATTATATATTATTATATATAAAATATATAAAAAATCAATGCTCCTATGCTAAGCATGGAGACTAATTAATAATAATAGTAATAAAAATTGTTTACTTAGATCTGTGGGGGAAAAATAGGGCAACAGACTTTTCTAATTGGTATTAAGAATCTAATGCTCATCAATTTTATTAATAATTATCTTGTGATATTGGGATATTGTTGAGGAAAGAAACTAAGGTATCACTCTAAAGAGAATAATTTTTAAAATGCTAAGTATGGTAATTTGTATCATATCCTTAATTTTTCAGTTAAATATCTTGAAGAATAACATATTTAAATTTATTTCTTTGAATGATAATATTTAGCCTAATATGTGACCTGTGCATATTTTTATTTCTTGAATAGTCAAATTCAAAGCAATTAGAAATATAATAATGAAATATTATTCTAAAACTGTAAAGAAATGTTATTAAAAGTTATCTCTAGCTTTAATTTTATCATGTTAAGTGTTAGAACTCATTTATTTTTTAAAAAGCCTGTACCTATGATATAGTTGCCAGGTTGTGGAAATTCTATTCCAAACATAAACTAATTTGTTTCAGAAAGGGTAGAGTGTTCTGCTATTTTTTTTCCCAGAAACAACAAACAGATTTAGAGATGAATTTAGTAGCACATACATATTTACATGAAAGTACAATCCTATAAACAGTAAAAGGAAAGTATTTCAATATTACTATCAAAGCGCATTTGATAGTAATATTGAACAAAATTGACTCAAATTATTTTTACAGTGAAGATAATTTGGACTGGTTGAAGTTGTAGTTCTATTTAATGATTTGCACTGTGAAAATAGGTATCAATGTTTCTTCATTTTGGAAATAAAGACTTTTTTCTTTTTCTTTCTTAACAGAAATAAGAGGCATTACAATTATAAAGAATCAATTAAAGGCAAACTAATAAAACTTACAGATTTTGCCAGCAGCATCAAGGTATTAAATGCAACAGCCAAGGATTATCTAATGGGAGGAATAAGTGCAACTTTTTTGTTTGTAATAGAATAAGTCTGCGATATCTTGTGGTGAACATGCTCTTGGGAGAAGAGGGAAAGGCAAGTTATTTTGCATTTAGCAACATGACAGGTAATTGTCTGCTTCACTGGCATTCCGGTACGGTGAATACTGCCAGGCGTGGATTTCATACCTCTATGTGCATATGGAGCAATGAAAGGCTCTTAATCCTCAAAGTCTCTTAACTAGGTACTTTTCCTTACTTTAACTTCTTATTCTCATTCTGTCTTATATCTGTGCTCAACATTCCTTAAAAAATATATATTATTTTTATATAAATTGTTATATTTTTTCCTCCTTAGAACTGCTATTCAGACTACTGATGTGCAGTTGGGTCTGATTTCCATGGCGACTGAGACAAAAATATTTATTGCAAACAGAATAAATAATTTATGCTGACACAAAAGCATATTTATTATATTTTCATTCCTATTTTGCTAAATAAATATAAATATTATTTACTTGTCATAAAAAAATGTAAATATGTGAAAAGAATAATAGCCCAGATTGCAAATAGATAAATGTGAGATCAAAACTCAAGCACATTTGGAAGTAAAAATTCTGCAAAATTTTAATAACTAGTACTTCAAACAAGCAAAAGTTTAACTATTCTTTTTTCCTCTCCATGAGGAAAAAGTTTTTCTTTTTAAGAACTAATAGTCCTATTACTGCCTTGTCTTCTTCAGCTCCTTCCTGTATGTTATCCTATCTCTCTGCTATTGCTTTTTAGATGTTGTGACTTCAGTTTAACCTTAACAATATTGAACTTCTCATGCTTCCTCAAAGCTGGGAAGCAAACAAGAAGCCCAAACAGACAATTCTGAACTTCCCTCATAGCACTGCTGACAAAACTCACCTCTTCTTATCACTCAAGATCATAGTATAGAGTTTATTTCCTTTTCTTGTTATACAAATTCAGACTATATGCAGTTAACATGAATCCTTTTTCTATATTCAAAACAATTGGACAGTGTAGTTTTGCTACCACAGTCCATACAAGAGTACAGCTGAATGTAGCAGGTTAATTACATGAGATACTGGAGAAGTTTTTTTTGACTCGAACATTTCTAGTTTTTGGTTCTCTCTATCCAAAAAAAAAAAAAAAAAAAAAAAAAAAAAAAAAAAAAAAGCAAGAAGAGATCTCTTTTGTAAGATAAACCAGTTTGAACTAGCTCTATTGTTACAGACAAATTACTGTGTGAGTTTAGCCTTGTTAGCTGTCACTGATTGTATCATCCCTTATTTAACAACTTAATTGATATTTTCTCTTTTTTTTCCTTTTTTTTTTTTTTTTTTTTTAGTAAAGCAAACTGTAACCTCTTTTTCATTTTTTTTTTTAACAACCAATGGTGTTGTCTTATCAATTCTCCTGTTCTCAAAATATGAGCACACATTCATTGCAGGGGGGGAAAAGAAAAAAAAAGTAGGAGATAGTTCTGTGAGATAAGGAAAGGGGAAAGCTGGCTTGTATACTTGCTTCCTATATTTTTCCTCCCTACAATCTCCATGTATTTATACATGTTAATCGGATCCCCTCTCAGCCTTCTCTTCTCCAAGCTGAACATGTATGAACTATGTATGAATATGTATGAACTCACAACCATAAATCATCCCAACAACCTCAGTTTTGTTTTCACAGCCCTCTGATAAGGCTGTGTAGTTGTTTCATGCATTCAGGATATTTTTGAAGTATTTTGCCAAGTTATTTTTGAGTCTTCGAGTTTCTTTAAAAACTAATTGCTAGATTGTTTAGAAATGTTATTCATGAAAATATAGTACTTTATGTGAGTTATTAATGTGTTTTTCATGATGAATAGTCCTATTTGCCTGTATTAAAATATACTGTTCTTCCATAAAGCTTCTTTGAAATTTTATTTCTCTGTGCTTCTTTCTGGAACAATTCAAACTAATGTAAAAAAATATAAGCAGAAAAGTGTTTCAAATTTCCAAATTAACTAACTGACAGTGAAGGTTATGAGGTGAGATTCTGTTAATCACAGTGAACAAACACTCTATGTTTTCATTTAGCTCATATTGTTTTTCTACTTAAATATCTAAATGATTCTAAAATGAATCTGCAAAATAAAATTATTTTCTGTAATTTTCTACATTGTAATCTCAATTAAAAATGAGATGAATGAAAAGAAATATATAGGATTCATCCTCAAATGATAATGCTATTTTAATTTAAAAATAAGTTAATGCACATTTTCCGATGTATCAAAACTCATTACTACCCTTAACTTTAAAAGTTTCCAAAATAGCCTAGAAAAGCACTGACAATGAGGGGAAGAAACCTAGGATACAATTAAATGCTAATTAAATTTCAGATCGCCATCATCACAAATTGTGGAAATAATAAAGTATTCAGGAGAATATACAATCTATTAACATTATTAAAAAACTTAAATATGGATTGTTGGTGCCTCAGTAATTGATTAAATTAGATACTCTCGATGAAATATTGTTACCAGGATTATTTAATTTGAGATTCTTGCTTAGAATTGGAAAGAAGAATGGGCAATCAATTGCGCTGCACAACTTTTTATTAAAATATATATGCATGTGTGTTTGTACACATCTAAGATTTTAAGATTTTGTAAACTTAATTCAGATCACTTTGAAAGGAATCATGTAATGATTCATCCCAAATACCAAGAATTTCCTTTTCCCATAACAAAGTCAGTTAGCAGCAGCAGCTGGTCTCGGAGCACAAAAGCTGTTGCAGAATGCTGTTAAAAAATCATCCTTTCCATATGGTTGCATGCAACCCATTTTAAGAATGTCAATTTCTACAAAATCAGAAAGTTTTACAGCAATTACACCTTTCTAAATGTATATGTGGATGTAGAGTTCCATCCCTATTCATTTATTCAAGTGACCTTGTATGTTTTCTTTTTTCTTTTCTTTTAATTGCTCCAGAGAAGCAATTCTTTTACTTTGCAGCTGTTATTTATTGATTGAATTTGACATAGTCTCTAGGACCTCTGTCTGTACTTCCTGGCCTAGCTTGTCATACTGATTTTAAATGGGGAAGACAAACAACAATTTATGGCACAAAAGAAGGTAGGGTTGTATACCTTTTCAGAGGGCTACTTCTTGGTTTGTATCTTTCTGACAGGACTTGTCATAGTGATTTCTTGATGTATATATGAGAAGTAGTCTAATTCACAGTGATACTGTAAACTTTGTTTAAAAATTAATTCAGTAACTTCATAAATTAAAAATCTTGGTTTAAATATAGGACTTATACTTTTCTCTCCCATGTTGTAAATCCTTACACATGCAGACCTATCCCTTACTCCCTCCTTTAGGTGTTGAACCAAAGCCACTGTCTCTGTTCAAATGAGGAAAATTAATGATGTATGTCTGGCATCTCTGTGATTAGTTCAGATATGATTGGGAGCTTGCATCAATGCATAAGATTTTTAATTATCTAAATTATTAAATATTATGCTTTTTTATATTTTTTGACTTAACAGCTTAATTCTTATGTAGATGTAGTTGGCAACATTTCATCTATTGCTAGGTCAAACATACTTTACCGTGAATTTTTATTCTCCTCTATAGTGCTTGTTTAGCTGTACCTTTGCACCTTTCCTGTTTCTGTTTCCTTAAGCAAAACAATACTAATGCTATTTCTTAATCTCTATTTTTATTATTTTGATGTTTACATCAATCTCATTGTTAAAGACTCAAGACCCATTAAAAAAAGAGGAGTGAAAGAAAGTTCTAGTGAAAGAAAAGAACTATTACAGCTCTTGGTCCATTTTGAAAGCTTTATCTGTGAAACAGGACAGAAGAAAGCCTTTTCTCTGTGAATTTTAGTTTTAGAAAGATACACCAGGGAAATTTTTTTCTCTGCTTTTTCTATTCATTAAATATCTCTCTAAATATCCTTTATTAATCACAGCTGGAAGAACTTGTGAGGCAGAATTTTAAAATTTCCAATTCAGTTCTTTTCGTAGAAGGAATGGTACATTAGGAAATGTAGTTGTTGCCTTTTACAGTATGTTTTTTTTTTTTAAATGGCATTTTGTGAAGTTATTGTAAAAGCTGATTTATTAGTGCTCTTATGGAATTCAACAGAGCTAGAACCACATTTGAGTTTCTATTTGAAAATTTTGTTCAGGCTAAGTTTCTGGCTAATATGCTTTTGCATATGGTTAGTACTCAACATTATGATTATATATCTTCAAGTATTGTCTATAAAGTCCCTTTTGAAGTTCTTTATGTCATTTGTTATCAGATTCCTAGAGAAAGGAATCTGTTTTGCTCAAACACGGACATATTTGCAAATTAATCAAGTTGAATCAAAATTTTTCATATTAGGATTCATAAAATGGGTTACCGAAATTGATATGAGGAGAAAGGAGAAGATAAACTTCTTTCATTTTGATGTCCTTGCGACTAGTGCAGACCCGCAATGTAAAACTCTTGGATGCTTTTGAAATTTTAATTCCTAAAGCTGTCAAAAGCACTGGGTCTTTGCTGTTTGGAGAAGAATAAATATTTGTAAATAAATATGAGAAAAATACTCTACTTAATTTTATTAGTTTATAACATAAAGCTCTACCTCTGTGATTAATTTTGACTATCCTGTCAGATCAATAGATAAAATTAGGCATTGGCATTTCTTAATGAGGCTTTGTTTTATCAGGTGAGTTTAACTGCACCGTAAGCAAGAAGTATACTCATCCCTAGCTCAAAATGTATCATTTGTTTTTTATGTGCTAATTTCTTTCTTGGGTTTCTGAAAAACCTATGTGGCTTCAGTCACATTAAAAATGTCTTAAACATTCTTCTATTTCTTTTAGTTCATTGATATGTGATTGATGAATTTGGGGTAACATTATTTCCTAAAGATATCCAGCATACTCTGTTTTCAGACAAATTAAAATAGCACTCAGCAACACGATACATAGCTTCCAAATCTCTTAGGTTATATTTTAACAGCCACTATTCAAGCAGAAATACTATCAAAGAAAAATTTATTCTATGATTGCTGATATTGAACCTCATGAGGTTCAATAAGGACAAGTGCAGGGTCCTGCACCTGGGGAGGAGCAACCCGAGACATCAGGACAGATTAGGGGTCAACCTCACAGAATCACACAGAATCACAGAATCTATAAGGTTGGAAGGGCCCTCTAGAGATCATCTGGTCCAACCTTCCCGCTCCAGCGGGCACACCTAGAGCATGTGGCACAGAGTGGCATCCAGGCGGATTTTGAAGACCTCCAGAGAAGGAGACTCCACAACCTCCCTGGGCAGCCTGTTCCACTGCTC
>JAUBOD010000218.1:655934-667382 GCA_032353885.1 Nothura maculosa | reverse complement strand
TCTGGTGAGGACACACCTAGAGTACTGTGTGCAGTTCTGGGCTCCCCAGTATAAGAGGGACGTGGAGCTTCTAGAGATGGTCCAGCGGACAGCGACAAAGATGATTAAGGGAATGGAACATCTCTCAGATGAGGAGAGACTGAGTGAGTTGGGCTTGTTCAGCTTGGAGAAGAGAAGGCTGAGAGGTGATCTTATTATCATGTATAAAGACATGAAGGGGGATTGTAAGGAAGACGGGACCAAGCTTTTTTCGGTGGAGGCCAGAGATATGACAAGGGGTAATGGATGCAAGCTGAAGCACAGGAGGTTCCACCTGTAGGTGAGGGGGAAGTTCTTTCCTGTGAGGGTGACAGAGCAGTGGAACAGGCTGCCCAGGGTGGATGTAGAGTCTCCTTCTCTGGAGGTCTTCAAAACCTACCTGTATGCTACCCTGTGCCACCTGCTCAGGTGTGCCTGCTGGAGCGGGAAGGTTGGAGTAGATGATCTCTAGATCTCCCCTCCAACCTTGAAGATTCTATGATTCTATGATATTGCTCACTAATTATAAAATAGCCACTATTTGATGATCAAGACAAATTTATCTCTATGCTTATGTCATCCAAACTTGTCTTTCCAATATCTCAAATGACTTCTTTCCATATAGATTTCTAAAGCTATAATTAATTCTAGTTTTCTTTATTTTTGATAAAATCACTCATATCCTGTGCCCTTTTGAATGTTATTAATGTCTTTTCTAATTCTCTTTTTTATCTCTATATTATTATTTATGGTATCCTTGCATTCTACAAATTCTCCCTGAGAGACCTCAATTGCGTAAATGGATTTAACCTTCACTTTTTACCAAATTAATCTATAATTTATAAATCTTTCATATTCTTCGCCTGTTTTTTCAAGGTAATATCACTGTTTTTGCTAATGCTTTACTGGCTATGACTTAATATCCTTGGAAGTTCTTGAATGCAACTATATATACAAAGTATGATATATCTTGCTTGCATTCTCCTTTCCTTTTATATTTCTTATGTTTTCTTCCTGTATAGATAACATCTGTCAAATGTACATCTGTGAAAAGTTGCCAAAGCAAACAAATATCTGTCTACTACAAAAAATAATGATGGTTCTGTGATCCTCAAAAGCCATTCTACACTCTCCTGCACCCATTCTTTTCTTAGTCTTTCAGAAGCCCTTGTCTTAAGGAACCTTCCTTTAGGTTTTTTATTTCTGAATAGCTTAGTTTCTGTCTTGCTAATGAGGTACAAATGTATACCAGTACATGCAACATATACATAACCAAGGTTTAAAAGCAAAATCATGTAAGTTGATCTTTCCAGTGCTGTCTTCTCTATTGCATCAATGATTATGTTGCCACTTTCTTCTGTTGCTCTCATATGCAGCATTCCACTGTATTAAAATTATATTCAATTTGAATATTTTTAAGCAGCAGGCTTAGCTTTTTTTTTTAAAAAAAAAGGTATCTTGTGTAACATCTAAAATAAACCAGTAATTTGTTTGTATTTCACAATCGTTCTCACATAGATGGTTCACATGAGTGCTCCTGGGGAGGTGAGTAATTTTTGCCATGCATAGTAAGCGTGTTTTATTACTACATGGTGTGCTTAACTGGAATGTCAGTGGATCATATAGGCTTGCCATTCTGCTGTGGAATAGGACACAGTGACATAGAGATTAATCCACAGTATCTATCTGTGAGATGAAGCAAAAGAGAAACCTTATTCCCTTAATCTTATGCATGGAAGCACCGGATGGATTGTGATTTTGATCCTCCAGCCTGAGGATACTGAAATCTTCAACATCCCCAATTGTGTACATACATAATCATTTGTCCATCAATATGCATTATAACCGTCTGCTTGAATGGCATTATTCCTGTTTACAACATAATATTACAGTTAACCAGGCTACAAAAGCCATTCAGTTGCTTGGCAGCCTTAAACTCCATAAGTGCCTTTTTTTTTTTTTTTCTGCTGGAAGTAGCATTACATTAACCTTCAGACTTTATCATGTCTCTCCCACCTGTTCAAACCTGCATGCCAAAATTTCAACATAAAGAGAACCATTAGTAAACACCTTAGTATCCAAAAGCATACATGTGCAGGATATCAAAATGCATAACAAGTTACATGAAACAATTGCTATATGCACTTTAATTGTTTAATTGTTTATATGCATTTTATAAGTAAAATCATGGCAAAAATGATGCCAGAGGATCAGGGTAAACTAAATGGAGACAAGCACATGCAGTATCAAATGGGATATGCCTTGTGCTTTTTTCCTGACATGGAAGCAACAGCAGAGTACAAAGAATCTCAACTGACTGCACTTGTTTACACAGGATTAAAAAAATCAGTGTTTAGAATATGTGTCTGCAACAGATGTTATTCTGAGGCCCTGCCTGTTTTAGGTATCTCTTTTCTTTCTTCCTTTCTTCTTGTCTTCTTCTTTTCTCTTCCCCTCTCTCCTTCCTTCCTTCCTTCCTTCCTTCCTTGCTTCCTTCCTTCCCTGAAATGATTTTAATATTCTCTGAAAAGACTCTGTCTTTTTAAAACATTTTTAAATGTAATATGGAGACAAGTTTAAAGATTGTAAAAACCTCTACAGAAGTTTTTCAGGGTTATTTTTTCAGGGCTATTTTTAAATTAAAGCTTTGCTAATAACTGATATTGCTTTGAAGCACAGGAAAACATTTCATGTTTGCACAATATGCATTCATGTTTCCCCCACTAGTTGTAATACATGTATTGGACATGAAATCGGTCCTTTCTGTGCTGGCACAAGTATCTGCCCTCTTGGTATAGGAGTGCTGTAAGTTCAGAAGCAGAGGAAATATGTGATTTTGTATAGACAGGAGCCTTGGAGTGCATTTCATAATCTGTGAGTAATCAACTAACCACCTGCATTTAAGCAGCAGGGGTACCATGACCATGGTGACTTCTGTCCTCAAGGCGTTATACTCATTTTATGCCGAACTCTTCAGTAAAAATTCTGATCCTTCTGCAGGTATGGAATGGTATGACGTATGTTCATTGCAGGCGACAGTCTGGGGATCTAGCCCCAGCACTTCCTCCTAGCCCTCCGCAAGTGCCCCAGTTGTCACAAGAAGACACTTCTAGTGCATATGCTTATGGAGTATTTTTCTTCATATTTGGACTTTTCAAGGAAGTTTGGTGGAAAAAATAACCTTAGAAGAGATTAGAAGCAATCAATGAAAATAGCTGAAAAGCACTTGATTTTATACCATCTGTTTCAATGTTGGATCTAACTCTTTTAAGCATTTGGTTTCACCCATCTTTCTTATGCATTATGCATGGCAAGCTAAATACTAAATTTCTCACTGCATTCTACTTTTGTCTTCTGCTCATTGAGTTAGCAATAAAATGTTGATGTTTATCTGCTTATCTAAGAAAGCTCTCTCTGGCGTGCTTAATAAATCAATAGTATGTTAATCTAGACCTTCAAATATGATCAAACTCCATGTGGCAAAAGTCGGGAGAAATCGGTTAGTCAAAAAACAGGCCACTATTTGCCTTTGTGCTGAGATTAAATCTGTTCTGTTGGTCCAGCATAATAAAAAGTTTCTAGTTAGGCTAACAACACTTCTCCTTGCTTTTTGCCAAGGCTGCAGACAGGAATTGAATTCAAGCAACATTAACTTTAAGTTAATGACTATGTGTGCATGGGAATGTGAAAGTGTTTGCTGATGTTGTTTGTTGTCTAAATGTGCTCTGCAAGATGCAATCCAACAGTTAATTTTCTGATGTTTAATCATTTCCATATAGCTTTTTTGTCTTGTATTTTTCAAAAATGAGCCTGGTATCTAATTATGCTAGGTCTTGTAGTCCTGTTGTTGTCCTCATCTTGGAAATAAAAGAACTATTAAGCAACCTTGACTTATTCTCCTTTATACTGAGATAAGGTGCACAGAAAATTAAATGTAATGACCCTCTGTTGAGTTTATTGGATGTTAGCAAATGACATCTCCTTTGCCAGCATCCCCACCTTTTAAAAATGTCTTCCAAAATGGAAAAATATCCTCCCAAGAAATCTGTGTGAGTAAGGAAGATCTCCTAGTCTTGTAGAAAATGTGAGTCATAGAAAATAAAATTGAATGCAGGTTGTATGGAAAGAAGATCTTACATAGTTATGGTATTTGCAATAGCTTCAATAGTCATCAAAGGATTCATTTGGGTCATTTTGTACATTTATTTCCTTCCCTCGTCACTGTCTCCCTATCTCTGATGATTGTGAAGCAAAAGGTAAAACACCGATATCACAGCTAAGCAGAGGCAAAACTGTGTTGTTGACTCTGCTAGCTGGGAATATGTTATAATATTATCTAAAACAGTACTCTAAAGGTAGCCTGTAAAACTACATTGTCTCCAGTAAGTCCAGCCAGATAATTTGGTCTGGAACTTTTGCAAAGAATATAATCTCTATGAGATTTTTTCTTTGAAATGCCTTTAATATACTTAGGACATTTGAAGGATGGCCAACTGAGACACTTATCATATCATCACAGAACATGTTTAATGAATAAAAAAACACAGAAATTCAAGAAATTATTCTCCTTCACTAAAAACATGGACTAATGTTAGTTCAGCTGAGCTGACAGGGCCTACCACAGCCAGTGTTATTTTTTAGTTTTTAATAGAACTCTTACTATAGAAAAGAGTGAATTTTCAATAAAGAATACAAAAAAATCTTTTTCATAAGAGCAAAAATGGATTATAAAATGAATTATAAAATACATATAAATAGATAAACTTTTCAAAATAGATTTCCTAAATTATGTTGGGTAGCCTCTTATCTTAGAAATTATGTAGATGCTTTCACATCTATTCTGTTACAGGCTGTCATAGAATATTTATGCTGCCCCCTGTGGCAAGATAGGTGAGGTCAAATCAAACTGAAATACCCTATAGGACACAATATAAATTAAAAATATATTCAGAATTAGTCAGTGCCCAAAAATGAAACTTAGTTATGCTCAGTTAAAATTCTAAATACACTATTTATTGCCATACACTATCTATTGCCATATTTATTGCCATATTCTATGAATATTTAATAAAAATACTCTCCTTTGTGAGGGCAATGCAGAAAGTCTTCAGTGCTTTTTGGCTGATATAAGCTGCAATAACAAGACTCGTGGAACAAAGGTTATCTGCTCACATAATACCTTTAAAGTATGTTTTTGCAGTATATGCATATTGCTGAACTCATGATAATGCTAGCAAAAGAGTTCTTTTGCATAAATTAAGCTGAGACCTTGCATGAGAACTATCTTCATGCTATTCACAATTGCAGCTGAAGTAAATTGACAGCAGAGGTTAAAGTCATACAATGAGTAAATTGACAGTTTGTGATTGCCATCGATCAAAATATTGTATGGAAATTAGATATGAAGTACCGATTGTATGTTACTGAAATAACAGTCAGTATTTCTGAGCATTCAGACCTGCAATTAATCTAACATTTTATACAAGTCTGTGCATTACACAGAGAAAAAAAAAACAAAACAAGTCCATATCTTTTGTTATTAAATGATAAATGATGCCCAAAATTACCCCACGTGAAAGCAGTATTTCAAAAGCAAAAGCAAAAATCAAACATTTATTGTCCGAATCTTTTATATTCCTATTTATGTTTTCTGAAGAGGATCAGTTAATAAAAGCTTTTATATTCTTATTTATATCCTCTGATAAGTGCAAGTTAATAACTAATTGCTACTGCAACTATATTTCATTTTAAGTAATAAAATTAATTTCTTGTATTTTTGTTAGTATGCATTAGTATGCATATATGTATAACATACAT
Source organism: Nothura maculosa (assembly GCA_032353885.1). Lineage (NCBI taxonomy): Eukaryota > Metazoa > Chordata > Aves > Tinamiformes > Tinamidae > Nothura > Nothura maculosa. The sequence goes on along the minus strand of JAUBOD010000218.1, from coordinate 661,547 downwards.
ATATGCATAGTAAATTAACTGAATTCAAAGAATTGAATTTCTTTGTTGACAAAGGAAGATATCTCAAAGAAAATAAATGATAGAATAGGATGGAACCCACATTTAATCAGCCTCATCATAATTTCAAGAAATAGTGTTGGTGATTAAGATTATACTATAGCAATGAAAGAATCTAGACAAAATAGTTAAAACTGGAAGAAACTCCAGACCTCTAAAGAAATGCAATTAATTGGGAATTTTCCATTCAGGAGACATGAGCAGATTTACCTCATACAATTTCTCAAATCAAGGTAAAGTTAACAGCTCACTATGACAGTAAATAGCGTAGAATTGTAATAGAAATACATAGAATATATTTAGGCCGATTTATATATATTTATTCCTTTTGCACCCTTTTGTACCCTTTTGTGATAGGTTAAAACTCTTCTGTAGACAGCCTGTCCTGATAACTAAGGTATCTTTCATGAGTAATAACAACAGGTATGCATTAAATATTTATCTAGTAACTGTTTCAATACAGATATCTCCTTGAATTTGAGTCACTAATAAACTTAACTCTGTGTAAAGATATCTGTGTGTATCTTTCTCTTATTTCTGACAAGAATGTCAGCGGTAAAAGAGATATGCTCTAATGTACAAGAACTTGGAATCCTCCCAGCGCTCACCACTCTTCACCATTCAAAAAAAAAAAGAGGAATCCAAAACAGAAATGGAAGTCTATACTAGATCTTATGGAAAGTGCCTATATCTTATGGAATGTGCCTTTACTGGTTGAATAGCTTGTGCAGGTACAACAATAGAGTCAGAAATTCAGATGCAAGACAATCTTGACTGAAACTGAGTCAAGTTTATTAATTTTGACTGTAACATTATTTTCTTACTAGCAGAGATGACTTGTTGCTTGTTTGCTCTTATTGCTACAGAAATGAATGAAAACCTTTTTTTTGGATCATGGAATGTTTTTGAAGCAGTTTTATCATATGTTCCAGGGGAAATCTGGTAGTGTAATGAATAGAACAATGGGCTGGACCAATTAATACATGTTTGTGAGTTCTTATAAAAATATAGAAACTTTGTGATCGGATACAAATAAAAGAGTTTTGCTTATTTGCTTTTAAGAAAAGACTATTCCAGAAAGTGTTATTAACGTGTCTTCTCTTCTGGCCTTAAAAAGTTTTCCTTTGCCAAACTTAGTATGAAACTGGGGATTGTCCAAAATACACTAGAAGACAGTAATATCAGGATGAAGGGAAATACAAAAGATTTAATATCTTTAATATGTTTTCAAATCAAACCTATGACTGCTCCTTGTGGATCATACATAAACAAGTCTTTCATAATCTTTTTCTAGAGCCTTGGAGAGAATTAAAAATGCAAAATTTGAACGCAAAATGTATCTGGAAGGTCATCCCATTGGGTGGATTTCATAGGCAGAACTGATTTTTTGTTACTGTGTTTGGACACTTATTTTTTGATTTTTTTCTCCTTATTTATAAAAAGGATGCATTTCTTTATTGATCTGTTTCTTCCATCTTACAAGCCTGTTCAGTCATTGAGAGAGCCAGGATAAATAATTTCTTAAAATGACGGGTATAAGTGAATTGATAAGAACAGACTAGCTCTTTTTCTTTTTTTTTTTTTTAATTCTAAATTTTCACTGATTTGAGATGAATACAACCCTCTTGCAACAGTCCATTTTTAATAGGACTGAGGATATACAGGGTATATTTCACTACAGAAAGGAACAAAGCCAAGATCTGTTGCACAAAGCTAACTTTCTATTAACAACATTGTAAATCAAAAACAGAGGCTTATATAACTTCTTAATAAAATTATGGAAAGATTCGTAATGCATAGATTTTTCCAAGTTTTATCTCCCACTTTTCTATACTTCATGCCATGACTTTTTGTATAGCTTTGGGATCAACAAGATCTTGTTTGTACCTCTTATGTGCTAAAGAAATTGAAATCCTTTCTCATATCTTACATCACATTCCCACATGTATGTCTTGGTATGGGTCTTTGCACTATCTAAAATTAGAAAATCTTCATTTCACCTCTGGGAAACAGTATAATTAGAAGCCTTCAGTAAAAAGAGATTTACAATGTAACTGACAGGCACATTCTTGTGTTGAAGATGATAAGTGTATGAGTATTAGTGGTGTTTTTTTTTTTTAAGGATAATTGATATGTATGAAGAACATATTTTCTGTCCCATCACTTCCACTTTTATATTTATATATATACGCACATATGTATGTATATACTACAAGGAAGTTTTATTTAATAAATATTTACTCTTTTAAATGCCTTCCTCCTTAGATCAGTGTTGATTTTCTTTGGCATTTCAACCTAAAGGATGATTTCTCAAAATTAGTGAGAGGTAAGGGCTTACACAGTGCAGTGTAGTATCAGAATTCATGATAAGAGTTCATACACAAATACATTTCTATATGAACAATGAAATAATTATATTATTTCTATAATATAAAATAATAGAAATAGAAATAATATAAACAATTACATTATTTCTATATGAACAATGAAATAATAGAAACTAGACTTCTAACTGGGTTATAAGAAGGTAGGCAGTTCATGAATTCAAGGTGATACTTGACATTTTTTCCTTGACAGTGAAGGACAAACAATTTTGTTTTGTTTGTTATTATTAATTGCTGCAACACTTCCAGTGTTCACTGATGAGACTAAAAGGTTAATGTACTGGCATGAAGAAAAAAGGTACAATGTAAACTGAGTATGAAAAATATTTTTGCAATGATGTGAACTGACTCCTTTCATAAAGTCATACATCAGAAAGACGATGTTTACTTCTGCACCAGACTAGCTTGTATCCATATTCTACATAAACTGATTGATAATTTCAGTTTAATTGATATCAGACAACAGAGACAGAAAGTGCCTTTCTGGAAATTGTTTGTAGACTCATATCCAAATGACCTTCAGTCTCAGACAGAGGTTCTGCAAATGTGATGTGAATTTATTATGGTTTCAGCATTTATTCAAAGAGATACAGTGAACAATAAAGTCAAAAGAAATAAGCCTATCCATCATCCCCATAGTCAAAAAAGTAAATCCCAAACTAATGCCATAACTTGTAATTTTTTTACTGCTTTGGTTTTCAAATTCCGTCCTGTCAGGCATATTATAAAATAATTACATGATTTTGAAATAACAAATAGGATCTATACTAATCATATTCCAAGGTCAGTTTGTAAAGTTTTAATAGAACTAGAAACTGTATTACTTGGAAACGGAAAGCTCTTCTTCCACAAAACCCATTCCCTCTCCAAAAGCCCACAAGTATTCTTGCTTATTAATTACCTTAAATATACTTTTTTTCTTCCAAAAATTTACACATGATTTTGTACCTGGATGCTTGCAAATACACAAGGTGAACCATGGAGTTAAAATGAAAGTCTTAAGTGACTGTATGCCATCAAAGAAAGTAGCATGAAAGCTAGAAGAATAAGTAAAGTTTGCTTCTTCTTAACTGTGAAAATTTATTCATGTTTAACATCTTCAGTTTTCTTTACTAACTTTTTTCATGAAAACAAGTCACTGAATTAGAATATAGGTTTTACTGACGTAGCTTGCAATAAAGAACTGTAAAGCTTCACCTTCTTATATCTTCTGTAGTATTCATTCTCTCTTTTTTCCTCAGCTGAGTCTGCTTATCTCAAAGCAGCTGAGCTTTATGCAACTATTGTCTACACTTTGGTCTTTCCAGTGGTTTTTTTGCTGTCTCACTTGTTGACTGCTACTTAATAGGCAGACTATATGAGGAGTTTAAAAAATAAAAGGGGAAAGAAAAGAGAGTTCTGAAAGTACTAATTGCCTATGTATCGTGTTCTAATTTTAAGGGGATTAGAGAAGAGAGCCTAAGAAAATATATCATTTCTTATCAGAAATTGACAACAAGAATGTATTAATGCTTCCTAGTCAATCATCTCCAAACAAGTCTAGATCTCAAAAAAATACGTCAGCTTGGGAGGCTCATTTGAAATCAGAAAGATTCATTTTATATGCATATTCAGTCATCATTATTTCCATTTGAATCATGTTAAGGATATGGTTACATTCTTTCACTATTGAAAGTCTATGCAACTATTTATAGATTATTGTGTAATGACAGATTACTTAATGCATTTTAAATAGCTCTCGTGTATTCTTTGGAAGCCATGGGGCCACATGTTTGAGTAATTGCCTCTAGTTTTTAAGGATAGCTGAAGGCTTGCCTCTGATGGATGTTTCTTTTAAAAAAAACAAACATTCTCAGCAAAGCTGGTGTTTGTTAAACAATTACAAGATAAATTCAAATATATGATGATTGAATAGCTAAACATAGTCTGTTCAGATTATTTAAAAGGATTGTTATAAATAGATACTGCATGAACTAATAAAATAGTAGATTAATGTTTACATGTAAGAAGTCAGATTATCTAATTTAGGAGTTGTAATATATGTAATAAGAATTTTAATCTGCACTAGACTTGTGCAAACATGTTATCATGTTCTATAAAATTGTTTATGAGAAAGTAATGCATCTACCTCTATATTATTCTTGAGAAATACATTATGACAGTATTTTCTAATACAGATCATTTATTTTGGGATCTCTTCCTATTGTTTTTTCTTTCTCTTCAAACATAGAATTCTAAAAATAAGGGCAAATATAACTTAAAAACATCTCAAGAAACAATCATCTAATCTTTCCCCAGCTCCAAAGTAAGGTCAGCTGTCTCTACATCTTCCATATTTGGGCATTTCTTTTAATTCAGAATCGTCCTCATCACTGCAACATTTTTCAGCATTTTCCATATGAGATAGCCTGTCAGTGAATCTTCAACACCTTTGCCTCCTTCTGCCTAAGTTGTAAATCTTCTCCCACTGTCTTCCTTTTAGTTTCCAAGGAACTCCTCTATCAAACAACTGCTAGAACGTCTGACCACACACCTCTGCCCCTTCAGGACTTCCTTGGCAGCAAAATACTGGCCACAGCCCTTGGAAAAATAGGTTGTGATTGTAGCACACTTCATACTCTATGTTTACAGTAGAAGAAGAAACTAGCTCTTATTTTGTGTTGCTCTACAACTATTGAAGATTTTTACCACTTTTCATACTGCCTCTTTAAAACTACCTCTCTGGGCCTATCTTTCTTGATATGCTTTTTTCCATATGAAAAAACTTTGCTAAAGTAAAAAATTGTTACTGCAATCAAATTTAAAAGTTGGTGGAGAGGTTTTTTTCAGATATAAATTTATAGAAATGCTGCAAAAGATTTAAGCATCTCACTATTGTTTAAAACTCAAAAGGGTCTGGGACACAAATCTCTACTGAACCTTTAAAAATCACAATGATGACATCACCTCCTAGAAAGATTTTAATGGTGTAGTCTGTATATTTCTTGTAATGATATGCTCTTAAAAAGCTCTTAAAAAGCTTTTTTCAGTGGTGGCCAGTGATACGACGAGGGGTAATGGGTGTAAGCTGAAGCACAGGAGGTTCCACCTGCAGTTGAGGGGGAACTTCTTTACTGTGAGGGTGACAGAGCAGTGCAACAGGCTGCCCAGGGAGGTTGTGGAGTCTCCTTCT
>JAUBOD010000218.1:624656-655834 GCA_032353885.1 Nothura maculosa | reverse complement strand
CCACCCTGTGCCACCTGCTCTAGGTGTGCCTGCTGGAGCGGGAAGGTTGGACCAGATGATCTCTAGAGGTCCCTTCCCACCTTGAAGATTCTGTGATTCTGTTATATTTACCTTGTTCCTGTTCAAAGAAGGCTCAGATAGGTAGCAAGTAGAAAACTGTTTTGAGTAAAAGGGAAAGCATAATCATTTCTGTGTGTCCTGATCAGAGACAGAAAGTTTCTAAAATCTTGCCTCTGAAACGCTCTATAGCTTTCTTTCCAAGAGTAAGAAAGTCAGCTTCTTTCTAAATGTCATCTATCTTTTCAATAGATTATCCTTCTAACTCTTTGTTTTACAGAGTGGTTCTGGTCTACATAGATGCCATGTTTATTTACTAAACTGTCTGCACATCACTGATAGATTAAATGATTCCTGGAAGCTATTTCATGGACAAGCATTTTAGTTTGTTTGGCCAACTTTTGCTTTGGTAGATACTTTCTAGTCTTTTCTGGACTGAAAGGGGACAGCTGCAGTCATGTTGTTCTTTAGAAAGAGTTTCTTTTGTTCTGATCATTGAATATTTTATTGGCCAAATGTTAAAAATTATGAAATAAAATTATTTTGTTAATTAGTTACTTTTAACTTTAAATATAGAAAAAGAAAATATGCTTTAAAATCTGACTGGTTAATAGTCAGTCCATGATAAAATGAGAGATGAAAAACTAAAAATAAATGTACATTTTCTCTTGCTTTCTTCTATATATTTTTGTAAACTTGCAAATTATACCAACAGAAGGGTTTCCTTGATTTTTAAAGTATTTATTCATTTTAAATTAAAGTATAGGTACTGCTTGGATTATAGTGATTATCCTTCCTTCACTTGAAAGTCCCTTTCAGTATCTTACTACAACAACAGCGACACCAAAATTGGATGATCCAGTTAATGGGAATTGTTCAGGTGATTGAAATATATGTGGACTGTTATTGACCAGGCAAACATTATAAATAAATAAATAAATTTTTAAAAAAGGTGTTTTTTTTAACTCATCTGGAGCTATATCTACAAGCTTATAGCTGGTGTGAACCTAGATAGTGGAATGGAGTGATCTTCTGGACCAAGGTATGCAAATAATTACTTTAGACATGGCTCCACAGATTAACCACTTCTTCAAAAACACAGGAGAAAGGTACCAAGGTCTACATTTTTAGAGAAGAGTCTAGAATTTTAGGTTCCCAAACTAAGAAGCAGACTTGCACTCCACCCTCTGTATTGCTTGACTCTTTTGTGTCTGCCATTATGCTTTAATAAAACACTTGCTGCAGTTTGATTTGTTTCTTCCAGAGAAATGTTACAGAAATGTTACATTTTGTTATGCGAGAAGCGAGATGCCCTTGTTTGAGGAAGTGATGAAGATACCTAACCTAGTAGGAATCTAGTTCACTATTCTTAGTTTTGAGGATGAATTTTGCTTTGGGTAGTCACTGGAGAACATTCTTGCAAAATCAAGGATGACAGAAAGGGCCAAAAGTTAAATTTGATTTAATTAACAAATACAGTTGCAAATGAAAGCATGCAAAGCTGCATGAAGAATACATCAGTTGTCCTTGTTTTGTGTTGGTTTGTTTAAATGATTATTATGGCTTCTCTGATCTAGTTTCAAATTATCTGTTTATCTGAAACAGGTGCAAATTTAAGCAGTCTTAAATGATAGATTTTTTAAGGTGTTTAAGGTGTCTTAAACAATGCAATAAAAGGAGTCTTAAACAGTAATTTTTTTTTCCAACCTGTCCTATTTTCCTTATTGATCATATTTCTTCAAGTTTATCACGACAGTTTTCCCAGTATATATCTTGTATAACTCCATGGAAGTCTAATGAAAGGTGTAGTTTAAAAAAAACAAGGTAATAATTCATAAGTTTTGTGCAGTAGCTGGAACTAAAAAGAAAATGCCTAGTCTTACTGTAATATGTTTTGGCAGTATTTTTTTCAAAAATAGCATAAAAAAGAACAGAATAATAAATACGTTTACTGCTTTTATTAGCCACAATATATCTGAATTCTTGTTTTTAAAAATCCAGTGGAACAAAAGGAAGAATTGAGAGTTCAGTGTTACTGAAAATGTAAAATATGATCAGTGAGATATAAATGCAGAACTTTATATCTCATAAACCACTAGCATACAGCTAACATTGATTTTTTATACCATAAACATTTGCATACGACTGTTGAACTTGGGCATGCCAATAGTCTATCCTATGCTATCCTGACTTTACCAGTATAGTAGATTGAGAAAACACTAGTTGAAAAATGATAGCTGTTATAATGTTTTGAGTAACTATTCAATTTTATGTTCAGTTTTATGTTCAGTTTATGAAATTGCTTCCAATCTCTTTCTCAAGGAAGAAAAGATATTCATAAATATAGGAGCATATTGATATGATTTGGTTTTCTGTTTCTTTTTTTCAAAGTAATTTAATTTTAAAGCAGTGATCTCATACATTTGTTCCTTTGTGTGTGTGTTTAATAAACTAAAAATTTACATGAGCCAAAATATGTTTAATTCAATTTGGGATTTATGCATTACAGTACTTTGGGTGATGTAATGCATTATCAATGCATTTAGCTGATTTGGATATAAATATCCTTACAATGTGCCAGAAATAATAAATACAAATCTGAAAGTCTGAATATTCTTGAGCTCTCCTCTAAACATCATCTAGTTGTATAACAGGTTTTGTTCTTGCTCCAGCTCTTTTAGTGTCTAAAAGCAGACAGTTCAAATTTGTAAGTTGCTTTGATTTAGTTTTTGCTTTTAAATGGCTTCTGTGTGTGATTGCCATGGATATGACCTGAGAGAAATCTAGTATTTGAAATTAGATAAGATACAAGTTTGAAACAATGAAATAACATTGTAATTCAGTCTAAGAAACGTTCTCTTAAAATGCAAAGATAGTAATCTAGATTTTTTAGGAAATAATTATAAAGTCATATTTAAGTTGTCATTTTTGTCTTTTAATGTAATAGTCTTCTTGCAGTTGCTATCTACTGATTTATGGTCTACAAGAAGTTATTGTATACTGTCAGGGTACAGATTAACTTTTCTATACCACACAAATTAAACCTCTATTCCTTTAAGAGAAAGCAGTCCTTACTCAAAATCAGAACAAAACCAAGAGTAATTTAAAAAACACAAAAGATGTGCTAATTCTGCTTATTGAAGGCAGACACAATAATTGACAAACATCCCTATTTAAAATTTTCTCTTGATTACCTTTCATTTCATTTGAAGATCACTTAAGAACTACAAGTTTAAGTACATATTTTGCTATGACATGAACGAGTCCAGGAAGTCCATTTTATTCTAGCACATTAAACTGTAAATCAAAAATCCCGTGAAAGCTTTTAGTGGATATTCAATGTGAAGTGAAATCGAAATGATACAACTGCAGCACTGACCCAGAGTACTAACTAATCATTACAGATGGTATTAGGCTGAATTGCAATTCAAAAATTTAAATTCAAAATGGTCCTCCTGGGGGATTTCAACCACCCTGATATCCGCTGGGAAAATCACATAGCCAGGAACAGACAGTCCGGGAGGTTCCTGCAGAACATTGCAGATAACTTCTTAACACAGGTGATTGATGAGCCAACAAAGGGAGGGACGCTGCTAGACCTGATCCTAACAAACAGAGATGGTCTATTGGGTAATGTGAGGGCTGGGGGAAGTCTAGGCTGCGGTGACCATGAGATGTTGGAATTCACGATCCTGCGTGGAGGAAGCTAGGCAAGAAGCAGGATAGACACCCTAGACTTTAAGAGAGCCGAATTTGACCTCTTCAGGGAACAACTTGGAGCAGTCCCCTGAGTCAGGGTCCTAGAAGGAAAGGGAGTCCAGGAGAGTTGGCTAGTATTAAAGCACCACTTCCTCCAAGCTCAGGATCTGTGAATTCCCACAAAAAGGAAGTCGAGAAAACGGGGCAGGAGACCTGTATGGATGGTCAAGGAGCTCCTGGGCAAAGTTAACGCGAAAAAGGGAGTGTACAGCTTGTGGAATAAGGGACAGGCTACGTGGGAAGAATATAGAAGCATCGCCAGAGAATGTAGATGCAAAATGAGGAAGGCCAAAGCCCGCGTAGAATTACTAAATGCCTTTTTTGCCTCTGTCTTTACTGCCAAGACCACTTCCTATGAACTGCAAGGCTCAAGTGATAGAGAAATAAATGAGGTAGAGGAAGACCTTCTGCTGGTTGAGAAAGATTGGGTTAGGGATCACTTAGGCAAGCTGGCCACTCAAAAATCTATGCAGTCACATGGCATGCACTCCAGAGTGCTGAGGGAATTGGCCAAGGCCATCATCTTTGAGAAGTCCTGTAGAGCAGGAGAAGTGCCTGAGGATTGGAAGAAAGCCAACATTACTCCAGTTTTCAAAAAGGGCAAGAGGGAGGAGCCCGGCAATTACAGGCCAGTCAGCTTCACCTCCCTCTCTAGTGATGGAGCAGCTCATCCTAGAAAGCATATCCAGGCATACGAAGCAGAAGGTGTTGAGAAGCAGTCAGCATGGACTCACCAAGGGGAAGTCATGTCTGACGAACCTCATAGCCTTCTATGATGGGATGACTAGCTGGCTGGATGATGGGAGAGCCATGGATGTAGTCTACCTTGATTTCAGCAAGGCTTTTGACACCATCTCCCATATTATCCTCACACGGAAGCTCCGGGAGAATGGACTAGACAAATTTATGGTGAGGTGGATCGAGAACTGGCTGGATGGCAGAGCTCAGAGGATGGTTGTAAATAGAGTCAAGTCCAGCTGGAGGCCTGTGGCCAGTGGTGTCCCACAGGGGTCAGTACTGGGCCCAGTGCTGTTTAACTTGTTCATCAATGACCTGGACAAGGGGACGGAGTGCACCCTAAGCAAGTTTGCAGATGACACCAAGCTGGGTGGAGTGGCTGACACTCCGGAGTGATGTGCTGCCATCCAGAGGGACCTGGACAGACTGGAGAGTTGGACAGAGAACCTCATGAGGTTCAACAAGAACAAGTGCAGGGTCCTGCACCTGGGGAGGAGCAACCCCATACACCAGGACAGATTAGGGGTCAACCTCCTGGAAAGCAGCTCTGAAGAGAGGGACCTGGGAGTCCTGGTTGACACCAAGTTAACCATGAGGCAGCAATGTGCCCTCGTGGCCAAAAAGGCCAATGGGATCCTGGCTTGCATCAGCAGGAGCATTGCCAGCAGGTCAAGGGAGGCGATTCTGCCCCTCTACTCAGCTCTGGTGAGGACACACCTAGAGTACTGTGTGCAGTTCTGGGCTCCCCAGTATAAGAGGGACGTGGAGCTTCTAGAGAGGGCCGAGCGGACAGCGACAAAGATGATTAAGGGACTGGAAAATCTCTCATATGAGGAGAGACTGAGTGACTTGGGCCTGTTAAGCTAGGAGAAGAGAAGGCTGAGAGGTGATCTTATTAACATGTATAAAGACATGAAGGGGGATTGTAAGGAAGAGGAGGCCAATCTTTTTTCGGTGGTGGCCAGTGATAGGACAAAAGGTAATAGGTGCAAGCTGAAGCACAGGAGGTTCCATCTGCAGGTGAGGGGGAACTTCTTTCCTGTGAGGGTGACAGAGCAGTGGAACAGGCTGCCCAGGGAGGTTGTGGAGTCTCCTTCTCTGGAGGTCTTCAAAACCCGCCTGGATGCCACCCTGTGCCACCTGCTCAGGTGTGCCTGCTGGAGCGGGAAGGTTGGAGTAGATGATCTCTAGATCTCCCTTCCAACCTTGAAGATTCTATGATTCTATGAAATACTTTAGTCTAAAATAAATTTAGGCAAGATCATTTCTTTTTCCCTTATTTACTTTTATCTATGATCATATAAATGAGGATACTATGGAAGATACAGTGCCTACCATCCATCCATACTGTATATCTGAATGTAGAAAAGAATATGGATTTTTCCTTAGGATTTTTATCTTGCCAGTAAGTCAACTTCCTTAAAGCTCATGAAATTGCAGCGAAGTTGCCCTAAACTCATTTTCCCTCGCACACTGTGTATAAATCTTTCAAAATTCTGATTGGGATGAGGAAAATATTACTGAAACCAGAGAATCAGTTGCAGAACATACTAACTGCAGAAATTTTAAAATTTTAACTTTCTAAATAAATAAATGATTTAGACCGAATGGTCATTTTATTTCTCTTCCTTTTTAGAAGTTAAACTCATTTTAGCAGAAAATATTCTAAAATCAGGAATACTTAATTCATGAACTTTACATTCAGTAAATAGACTGTTGCACAACTGGGTTTTTTTTTTTTTTGACTTTCAGAAATGTGTTATTCAATGAAAGCAGCCCTGGCCTTATGAAAAGTTTCAGTTTCAAAGAAAAAAAAAATCAAACTGTTTTTAACTTAGCTTTTTTTCCTTATCTTCCAGTGAGCTATGGAAAGTAGCTGTTCTCCCTAGCAAGGTCACCTGATTTGATGCTGCCAGGTTCTCTATTTAGTTCAATGAGATATTACTATAACACAAGTTCTGTAAGCACTGTAAATTCAGGCAGGAGAAGATGGTTAAGGTCAGAATAAAAAGACAAGCAATGTCAGAAAGAGATTATACATTATGTCTGTGTGACGGATATGCTCCTTCCCCAGGTCAACCTGACTTTTCACACGTAGCCCTGTTCAGGGGTTGACCACCAGTGACATTATCTGATCCTGGTGGGTGCCTCCCTGTCCCGATCTACTGTCGGGGGAGGTTTCAATACAATCTCAAGAGTGAGATTAAGACACAAATGAGGTCAAATGCCATGCAAACTTGTAAGCTCTATTCTCATAATCACGATAAAAGAAAGACAAGAAAAGGGAAAAAGAAAAATAAGCAAGTGAGAGAGAGATGCAGCAAAATCACAGTTACCATCACCACTAGCCTAGCTACGTTTCATGGGTTCCATCTCGGTGTGGGTCTATCATGTTGCTCTATAATTTAAAGGAATAGCTTTATTCCTCTTCTTTTTTTCTTTGAGATAATCGTCACCTTCTGGTCATTATTCTGTCTCACTGAGTGTCCAGATTCTGTTCTGCATTAAGACTGTATTTTTCTTAGAGATGTTCACCTTTTTACTTTTTTTTTTTTTTTTTTTTTTTTTGTAAATCTGCCTCAATCTTTATGAATTTCTTTGTGCTGCCTTAGTTCACAGTTAGGCAGGTATTGTTTTGACTTGCTGTCTTGGACTTGTAAAGCTGTTGATCTGCATTTTAATTTTGATTGCTCTACTGATGAGGAAATGACTTATCTTTAGGCGAGGAAATGATGCTATGTGGGTATTGATAATGTGCTCTTAGCGTATTCTACTATGTAGCTATTGATTATAGCTCATTGCTTTGAAGGGAGGGCTTGCTGTTTTAAATACAATACCAACAAAAGCTGTTATTTGAGTAGTGAGAAAAATTATTCTTGCATTTTTTTGCAGCAAACACTGATGATGCTTTTAGAGCAGAACTATGATGCTGTTTCTGAGCCTTACGTATGCAGTACAAGTTTCATTGTTTAATGAGACTTTGTACTTTCTGTTCCTCTCTCTCTTTTGCTCCTGCTGCTCTTGCAGTACTGGGTTCCTGAAGGTTTCTGGATTGGATTTTCTAGCCAACATAAATTTAGAGTGAAAAATGTAATAGTCATGTAGGAAACAAAATCTTAAAAACAAAGACTTGAAAACAATTAGAAGAGCTGCAAAAATTCAAAATGTACTGTCTAGTTTATCTATAGTCTTATGCTGCACCCTAATTACAGTGCTTTTTTTAACAAGCAGCCAGCATTAGATTATCCTGTAATTTTAACAGACAGCACTTGTTTTCATAAAAGGCATTTAATTGAAACCCATTTTCCCCGTGGAATTAGTGCTCCAATGATTGTCAGAACATTAAACCACAAATCCCATATAGCTATTGTTTTCCAAATGTTGCATTTGATATTGTCCCAGTCTATGATATGGACATTTGGACTCATCAATTTTCATGCACTATTTGAAATGGCATATTAAAAATATATAATTATTTCATTATACATATAATTTAAAAACAGCTTGAAGCTCCTTATTATTTCTGTGAAGTGTATACAGTTGAATTTTTCTTAGTATATGCAGAATGCAAGATCCAACATCAAAAAAATCTACCTTAACATTATTTTCCCTGAAAGATAAAAAGAAATTATAAGTTCAGTTTATATTAGTATATTCATGAGGTTAATAAAATATAGTTTCTGTTCATATGCAACTAATTATTACAAAATGCCAGATTCAAATGACCAAAAATGCAATAAAATCATCACCTTGAAGATGTACAAATCATTCTCTTTTCTCCATTTCATCTTTACCTGCTAATAATAATGTCCATATTTTCCACAGATTAAAATATCCTCATGAACCAAAGTCCAAGCTGTTGATTTAGCCATTCTGTTGAAACATCTTGAAACATTAGTGATGACTGTAAATCTACTGGAGTCTCTATTTGCTTTTCTGTTTTTTCTTTCTTCTTAAGCAAATATAATTGAGGTGGCAGCAATACTTCCATACAAGTTCTGGTTGTAATTTGATTCTTTTCCAGGTAAAATGACTCATGTACAGAAAATTTATTTTTTTGTGTACCTTCTGTGGGAATTTTTTATGTATTTTTATCATATCCATCTATTAATTTGAAGTGGTTTAAAATATTTCTGGCTCTTATGTTAGCTTTTTCTTTTTTTTTAATTCAAAATCTTCTATATCTTTTTAGTAGTTACTACCTAAGATCATGTTTCTCTTGACTCAGTACATAATCTCATGTTTATTGAGAGATTAGTGAACAGTTTATTTTGCTTAAGAAGGCTTTAGACAGAAACTGGCAACAGCAGCTGAGATATATAACTGAGGCTATAGAAGAAGAGATAAACTCATTGAGAACAAGTCTGATATCTCTGATGACATCTGAAATATATACAACAACAAATAGTATAGTTTTGAGTACAGATGATGCAGATTCATATTCCCAAAGACAAATAGGAAATCTGGTGATGTATTTGATGCTAATTTACTACTTGTAGAAAAAAAAATCGCATATGTACTTTTCAGTACTGTTTACAATTAAATGTTAAAGAACAAAACAAGGCATATATTTTCATATTTTTGAATGTTTATGGAATCTGTCTGATTTTCTCCCCAGGTTGACAATAATGACATGTCCAGAAATTGATGTATCTCTACTCCTGACATTCTCTGGTATATAGCCTGATTCCTTTTTTTTTTTCCATGTCTGCAGAGGTACTATTAGCAGTAAATATTTTTTTTCCTACATAACAAGCACAAATGTGCGTCCTACCACATTGTGTATGCTTGTGCATACCATTGCTTAACACAGGGATCTTGTTTCAGATGTCTGTCATAGTTTCAAATAGTAGATTGAATTTCCTAAAGGCTACTTAAAAAAAAAATCAGGCATATTGTCTTATTATCCTAGGTGTGCATGTATATAAACACAAACAAAACAGTTTGTGATTTATGTAAGTGTGTGTATGCAAATATATGCATATTTACACAATCAAGAGCCATACAATATCATTAGGTCAATGGCAAACCACAGAAAAGGGAGTTATCGAGATATGTGCATATATAAATACATGTATATATAAAGGAGTGAAAGAGTGTGTAAGTACATATATGCATGCATGTAGATATTTTGTATATGCAAGCATATATGGACTTTCTATGGTATTATCTGCAGTAAAACACTAGAGAAAAACAGTACATAAAATGGAGTCCGGCTTGTAGTACTGATGCACTGAAAGAAGAACAATAAGATGGAGGCAGCAAATGGACAGTATTATCTGGAATATTCAGACAACAAACACAGCAATTCTGTGAGCACAACAGCATGTTAAAGTAAATGAAATAAGACAGATGAAATGTGAGCATAAGTTCAGCAGTTCCAATTTTGGTAATTAGTCTGTATTCATGCTTCAGTGATGCTGCAATTATGCTACCTCATCCTTATGTAGGCCTATTGTGCAAATATTGCCATTATGCTCCTAGTGCCATATAAAACAGTGCATGATACAAGCCACCTACAGAGATGACATTACAGCTGTGTCAATTTAGCAATATGTTTCTTAAAATTTATAATTATTTGCTTTCACGGAGAAGTGATTTGTGAACCTATTACTACTCTTTTTGAAGTCAACTTGGTAATTTCTTTTACGTTGTATTAAACATCTGCTACCAAAGTTGATTGTGTAGATGATTGTGTAGATCTAGTTAAAATGTTTTATAATAAGAATCAAAGAGTTTATCTACTTTTTAATAATAGAATTGTTTCCAAGAGTAGATTTTTTTTTCAAAAAAAAGACCAACAGATACTTAGAAAAACTAGAAAAACAAGGAAGAATTACTTAATATATAGCATTAAGAGCTTTAAATGAGGATACTACTTAAATTTGTTTTTATAATGACAAATCTTTTTCACTTTAGACAATAGCACAGCAGGCATTGGCACTATGGATAAAGATCACATCCTAAGTGGTGGAGAAAAAAAGTCTGCTGTATATTTAAAGATTGCATTTTAATTACAGGTTTATTTAACTTTGAAACATTCTGTTGAGATATTTTCTTGTGGAGACTGAAACCATAATTTCTAGATCAAAAAGTGTTTTTTTTTTCACGGCTATACTTCTGGTTAATAGGCAATTGCAGATTTAGAAATGCTCTGTTCATCTATAGGTGTTCCTTTGTTAGCAATTTTTTTGATACAAATTCCAGATCTCCCAGTTTATTTCTATTAAAATTCTAGATCAATTTCAATGTCAATATCCTTCATGTTTGGAATAATCATGATATCTTTCCATAAGAAAAGCAGAATAAAAGTTTTCTGTAAGAAACTGTGCAGAGTTTAGAGGACCAGAAATTTCTGATAGGCAATTGCAAAGCAATCAAGAAAGAGTGGCTAATATTTCTAAGTATCATAATTTCTGCTGATGTTCACCATTCAGTTTTTCATCACCATCAGAGTTTAGTTTTAGTGAACTTCAAAATTAACCTGCTCTTTCCCCTATGCTCTTTTTTCATTTAAGTAGAATTTCAGTTTTATACTATTTCTGCTTAATTAGTTATTTGAATTAAACAATATCCGAATATTTACTCAGGCATTCAAAAGCTTTTAAATGACCTCTATATGCAGAGATTTTGGTCTATGTTTCATCTAATTTAAACCAGTTAGTTTGAGAAGGGATTCTGTTGTATAGTTACTATTATTTTATATTCCTTCTCCCTGATTATGCCAGTTCAAACACTTTTGAAGTGCATATGATAATTTGTTCTTCTCGAAATCAATATATAGCTGCACACAGGTGTTTTGTTAATAATTCTCATCTGAAAATCTAAAAAAAAAGTTTATTCATTAAACCTTAGAGAAAAGGATCAAACCAGTACAAGAGCATTTAATCATAATTACTACTTTCCAAGTTATAATCTATAATCAGGTGTGTAATCTTTCAGTATCACTCAAATTCAGTATTAAATACAGCATTACAACAGTATTTGTATTAAGGACTTTTTTGTCTCTTCCTTGTGTTCAAGATGTACTTAAACCTAGTGCCAGAAAATTATGTGTGTATACACTCATATCCAGAAATAAATGTACATACAATATTCATATGCCTATGCATACATACTTTTTTAAAATTTATTTCACAATAGCTGTTAAAAACTGGATAGCTGGTATCAGAGAAGGTTTAGTTTAAGCTTAGTACTTAGAATATTCTTTCCTCAGTGTCATAGAAGACTAAAGTAAACTTCTGCCCCAAATATGAAAAGATTTCTGAATATTGTTGAGCAACATTATTCAGCATATGCTCAAATGCGTTAGTTTTGTAATTTGCTTTCTCTTTGATTGTCTTGTGTAGCTAATGATTATTTATCAAAACATCAAGGTTGGTAATTTTAAGAAAAAAAGAAAATTGCATCAAAAGAATTCATAGAAATCTTTACAAGTTTCCAAAATATTTATATAAAAGCCTGTCAAACATGATCTATTCAAGCTTTAATAAAGCACGTTGTAAGCTGAGTGATCCAAATTCCTCTAGCCTGTATAAAACTCTGTCTTAACTCACAACCAAGCTTTGAGGATATAGCCAAGTGTGTTTAATTTACCAGAAAAAAACAGCAAAGAAGCAAAGTGGAAAATCTGAGGTGAGAATATTAATGGACATCAGTTTTTTCTAGAGACTTTTAAAATATTTCTATCAGTTCACATTCACAGGCAATTTATAAGCTCAGAAGAACACTTCTTTGGTATCCTGCCACCTGGGACTTGCTTCTCTTGCTCTTGGCATTTTTTTCTAATGGTTAGAAAAAGACAAATATCCTATACTCTTTAACTGATATAGAGAATTGAGGAAGGAGGGAAACAGGCGAAAATGTCACATGTAAACCTTCTGAATATCTCTTTTAGATCTCCCTTTAATTTTAAGGAAGATAAGTATATTTGATTGCATTTATTTTGTTAAGGGTATAAATAAATGAATAGATAACTGCATTTAGATACCTAAAACATAAGATACTAAGTATAAATCCTTACAGACCACCAGTTTTCTATTTACAAAGTTTTCTAAGCATCAGAGATAAGAAAGATATTTTTTAATTTCACTTTCTAGTATTTAAGTAACCCAGGTTCAAATATTTTGCGTAATAGTATTTCAAATTGGACTAATATCCTAAATAGAAAAACATAATCACTGAAATGATGATTGGTAATGTTCTAATATTCCTTAAAAATTCATCTGACATCATGCACAGAAAGGCTTTTCTGCTACCTAGATCTAGAGTTCTGACTTTGTCTTTTTCTTAATACTCCATAATTTTTTTAAAGGTCAAGGAAAAAAGAAAGCAGTAATGAAAGGAAAGAATGCATTTTCAATTGCTCAATCCAATTGAGCAGATATGGTTAAAAATAGTAGGAGGTCTTAAGTCTTTGCTTTGTCTTCACTAGCATGGCGTGAAAGGCAATTAGTCATTTGAGGGAAAATATCTGGAGGTGCAGTCTGTCAAAATATGTCTTTAAATGAACTTTAAATAAAGAAGAAATTGTAGTGCCTCTAGATAAATGTATGCAAAATAATCAAAATACTTCCTTCTAAATTAAAAATCTATGAATTTATGCAAAGATAAGTGTAGATTACTACTGAAATATGTCATTATATACTGCTCAAAATTTCAAAGGTAAAATTCAAAAAGCAGTCACAAAGAATAAGCATTACATGGAGACAAATACAGTGTTTTTATTGCTAATCTAAAAAAAAATCCATCACAAATATTAGTACTGGTTCCAGACAGAGTGACTGTAGATCAACATTGGTTCTATAATGTCTGGCAAGAAAATGCATTTTCCTATTGTCCGTTCTAAATTGGCTTAATTTTATTGCCTGGTATAGTAAAGGAACCTCTGCTGCTATGCATCAACGTAGTGAAAGAAAGTAGCAGGCATATAATTTTTGCTTTCCTAAGTATGGTTGTAGCCAGGACAGTGGAAAAACATTAGGAAAAATAACACCCTCTTTGGTGGTCAAAATTTCTTTCTTTATACAGCTGAATTCTTTGGATATCAATAGTAACTTCTGATGCGAGGGATCTTCCAGAGTCAAAGATGTAGTCTCATAGACATTAAGTCAACGCTCCGTTTATTGCAGATTCCAGCACACTTTTATACAGTAAGCCGTATGCCGCACCTCCCGAGCAATCATGATTTTACACATTGTCCTCTCACCTCTGTCTTGCCACTGTCTCCGGGGTTGGCCTCCAATCCTTTACATGTTTACCTATAAGGTTCCGGATACAATATCTTTTATGCCTAAAAACAAGTGCGCAACAGCTACTGTCCAATTAGCTTAATGGTCACCCAGCAGCCGGACAGCTGCCTTTGTTTTTGATCCGCTGAGGGAAAAAGTACACTGTTCGCCTTGAAATTGGTTATCTCTAACAAGGCATCCTGCCTGCTAATAGGCACTGTACGGCTGCACTTGGAGTGCGCCCCAACAAACCTCAATTTAAGTTTTACACTCAGATTCCTGAACTCTGCTGTGATGTACAATGGTGACTTTGCCAGTGTCGATGTAACTATCTCTGTCAATTTCAGGCACCTCCACTAAGGCAGTTATGACTAAGCAGAAAATTAGAAGTATTGCCAGTAGCTAAACAACTTCAGCTGAGAGTCTAAGTAAACTTCAAGCATGAGAGTTTACTGTATATATAGAGGAGCTAGCCAAAGACTAGAAGGCAATTTCAGCTAGTTTCTACTTAAGACATTAGTAATATGTATCAAAAGTTTGATTTTTTCAAAAAAATAAAAAGGCTAAGAGCAGGGGCATTTTTGTTTAAGTACAAAAATATGCAGGGAATAATTAATGATTAGTGTTAATTATTAGATGTCCAGTGGAATAAAGAGAGAAAATAAAATGTTCCTAGTAAGGGCGAAAGATAGGCAGTTGAAAGATAATGTGGTGATGCAAGTATTGAATGTTTGTTTAAAAAAATGTTTTATCAATGCAAATGCCAAACAATTGTGTAATGCCATAGAAAGACAGAATTAATGTAAATCAATATTGATAGCATGAAGAAAAACTAATCATCTAATTTGTACAACTACACGTTTCCTACCTTGAATCCTACCTTGAGATAACCTTGAGTAAATATATTAAAAATATTAAAAAAAATAGGACTTCTATTAAATGCATTCTTAGGAAACAAACAAGCAAACATGATTTACAGTTTAGGTGCCTTTGAGTTGTTTTGTGTGTTCTTTTTTTTTTTTCCTTTGTTAGCAATGGACAAAGAAACAGCAGTCAAAATAAATGAGTTAAGCTTAGTAGTTAAATGCAAACTACCTTTTCTCCAACAGCACTTCCTAATCAAATAAGTATATTAGCTATCTGGCAAGTGAAAAAAAAAAAAAAGAAAAAAATAACTCTTTATTTTGATAGAAAAAGGACCTTACTGTTGAGTATTTGTTTAGGAAGATTAAAAAGAAAACCAGAAATTTACTTTCCAATTTCTTTGAATAAAAGCTTGTATGGAAAAGTACTAGAGGTACCAGTTTTTCAGATATTATCTAAAATATGTCTTTATATACAGCAGTTTCTGTACAACTTTTTATTTTGCAATAAGGATGTTATTTTGATGCAACAAAATTGATTTAAAGGCAGCTTCTAATGCTAAGTATTCTCATTATAAATTACCTTTTAAATAAGAAATCCTCTCTTCAATTCACTCAACCAAAGATGGACGGAAGCTTACTTTCTTTTTTCAGTCTATCTTCACCTAGAAAAAGGGAATCTTGTTATTGAATTATTTACCAGATGTTTTTCTTCTTGAGTTTGTCCCATGATATATTACTTAGTTCTAACTGATAAATTCTAGATTTTTCTGCAGCAAGATGTTAAGAAGAAGCAGTAATTATGTATCTTTCAATGATTTGCCTTACAAAATTAAAAGCTTAAAATTCTCCCATTTTAATGTTGTGTATCCCCATTTATCAACTTCAGCCCAAATTCTCTTTTGACTGTAAAATTTAATTGAAATTAATTAAATGAAAATAGTAGGAAGAAAGATATTTCATAGAGTTTAATTTGCGTTCTTATGAGTTAATTAAGGGCATTAATTAAGTCTCACACTTGAGCAATGGCTCAAAATTCATATCAGTATATATTGAATATATCAAAATGAGAAAAGATTCCTCACAAATAAGAGATGCAGAACTGAGCCTGAGGGTTTCCTATTAATCAGTTTTCTAAGAGTGTGTATCTCTGTAAGAAAGTTGTAAAATGTTTTTAATAACTATAATAATACTGAAATCCTAAGGCTGCTTTTCTTTTTGTTCATAAATCACATTTAAACTATTCAGAAATTTGAGGAAGGGAGGAGCTGGAAAGAGTTATTTTTACTGCTCTAGTAGCTTCAGGTGGCCCACAGCATGGGATAAATTCTTCCTCAAGCCGAATGAAGGAGTCTTTGCTCTTCTCTTAAATCTGTACTTAGTCAAAATATGAGTCTATCCAGCTTTCTCAGTTCAGTATTATATGGTTACTATATGATTAAACTAATTTTACCACTCTGATTACAGCTGAAATGAGCCTTTTTTCAGGATTAAATATGAATGTTCCTCATTTATTAAGTAGAACTTATTTTATCTAAAGTATACACTTGAAAGTGTTCCTA
Organism: Nothura maculosa; assembly: GCA_032353885.1. Lineage (NCBI taxonomy): Eukaryota > Metazoa > Chordata > Aves > Tinamiformes > Tinamidae > Nothura > Nothura maculosa. The sequence goes on along the minus strand of JAUBOD010000218.1, from coordinate 639,625 downwards.
TTCCTACTTGAAATTCAGTATTGTTTTATCATGTTCTTGTAAGAAATATTCTACCACTTCTTTTTCAAGTGCTTCAGTACTTTTCTATCTTGTACTTGCCTATAAATGTCTTTCTTCTTTAAATGAGATTTTTCATTTTGAGAATATCTATAGTAGTTTGTCTTTGATTTTGACATGGTGTAATACACACTAACTTGATATAAGACACTACTGCAACTTAACATCATTAGTCTATATGGCAATTGTTCTTCTAAATTTCATCATGGTATGCTTCATAAATCAGCTCCACTGAAATCTGTAGATAACTCATTTGTCTTCCTGAAAAATGATCTCCGAATGACCTATATTTTCTCACATTAACAGTACATTCACATAATGCATGTCAAAGCTGTTACCTATCTGTTTTGCAAATGATCTGTAATAATTTAAATGTATAATTTTAATCCTAAATAAGTAGTCCTTGAATGGCAGTAGAAATATCTCATAGAGGAATACTACGACAAATAAATAAATAAAACTACTATATTCTGAATAGTGGCCTTTAGGTAGGAAATACTAAAAAATTTATTTCTTAAATGTACTTGCCTTTACAAAATTACTTCTATATCCTTCCTACCTGATTAGATATGTAATATATGTAAGGCCAAACGTTCCTCCACTGTTCACTATAAGAAAGTGATCACATCATTGTACATTTCTACAATTTCAGAGAAATGCAATATTTGTTGCATGTTATTTTTTTCAAAACTGATATTTATATAGTAAGCTATAGACAGAAAAATATGTGCTTTTTTTTAACATGGAGATTTATGAATAGGTAAATATATACGTGGTATCTTAAGGATTACTTCAAATAACTAACACAAAGGAATAAATAGGTCATATCAGGTCCTAAGGTGGCCATCTCAGCTTTGTTTGTACCTGGACCCACCTCTGGGTTGTCTTTATGGCAGCCTGAGCCAACCCTGTCCCTAGCTGGCCCTGTTTCCCCGCATGGGCTCTCTAGAGGATCTGCTGGTGGGACTTGCTTTGCCACTTCACATTTTGTGGTGGTGAAGATTAACTGGCTGCCCTTGCTTATTGTCACCTACCTCTGCTTACTGTATTAGGTGCTGTTGGTGAGGACATGAACTCTGCCCTATTGCCATCACCTATGTCTCATCTCCCTGCAGTGAAGTATCCTCTTGCTGAAGTTCTTCAAGAAAGGTGTCTATCATTACATTTGGGTATATATGATTGTATGGTGTGATATTTCAATGCATATCATCTAACTGAGCCTATGTGAACCTGGCATGAACAGGTTTTACTTAAGGATTTTATTATCTCCGTTTTCATGTTGATCATTTTAACTGTGTGTCATTAGAACTTCTGTTATTCCTTCTTGTGTGAAACTTTATACTTTTTCAAATGGACAGAGAAAATGAAAGGAGCAAATAAAAAAGACCTTTAACAGATCCTAAGTCTTCTCAAATTATGTAAGATTTTTTCTGAACTTCACATTTTGACTATTTCAAAAACATGTAGTATTTTGGAAGTGTTTTTCACCCAGCCAAGTAGATCTTGGATTTTTTCTTTTAACATATAGTTGTCTCTGTATTTACAGATCTATAATGGTCTTATATAACTTTCTGTTTATTTTACATGATGGTTATTTATCATACCATTTGCCATTGCTTCTTATGTTGCATTGTAGACTTTTGGAAAAATAGTAGTGCTACTTAAAAAAAATGCCATACATGTACAGAAATGTACAGATGTACAGAAATCTACAAATATACACCCTCCAAAAAGGATAGTTTAGTCATTATAAGTTATGTTAACAGCTGCTTTTATGTTTTCTTTGACAACAACGGCTCTTTAAAAGACTTCACACCACAAACAACATGAGCTGCATGAGCCACTTTATTGCCGACCTCCACATCTTTTATACTCTCCAGAGCTATTCACGCACCTGCTAGCATTCTCTGATTGGTGCTTTGCCAGATATCACGTGACCTTATGCTAATACTGATAGGCTGGTGCAAGCTATTCACAGAGTGACTTGTGGTTTCTGCCTGGTTGGGTACATCCTTTCTGATTGGTGCATCTGGGAGTTGTTTACTTCGTGTTTTCTCCCCCCTTCCTTGCCCTTGAGTGTCCTTCATCTAGGTCTGCTTTATTTCAAATACTGGGTTGCTCCAGTACATCCCGTCCAAATGTCCATTATTTTGTAAGAAGTCCACAACAGTTTTCGATATGGTTTTGCTTTTCTAAAATAATTGTTGAGTGTTTTAAATAATAATAATCTTTGAATGAAGTAAGACAAAGTAGTTCAAAGTAGTATGCTAGGTATTTACATTCACAAAATGTGCAGATTCTGGTTGCATTTACTTTATGGTCTTCATGGATTAAATATATATCAATAAAAATTAATACTTTTGAAGGTGGCAAGTGTTGTGAAAATGTTGCAGTTTGAAAGCCATAGTGGTGGGAGAGGAGGAGGGGGAGGAGATATCAAATTAGTATCGGATTCACAACCAGTCTATAGACCGTAGGTCCGATCACCTTCCTAGGAGCAAATTGAGTTCCCAAATAGCGTCACCCACTATAAGCTCAATTATGGCAGTATTGGATTCACAAACAGTCCGTGGACCATAGGTCCAATCACCTTCCTAAGAGTGAATTGAGTTCCCAAATAGTGTGATCAGCTATAAACTCAATTCTGGCAGTATTGGATTCACCAACAGTCTGTCAACTGTAGGTCTGATCCCCTCCCCCCAAACAAGTAGTCGAGTTCACAAACAGTATGATTTATTCAAATGCAACGTTTACAAAGCAGGATTCAGATGTCAGTATAGGAAATTCTCTACTACAGTGTGGGTTTTTTTAGCCAGCTCTGATGTACAAATGTGCAATCATAATTCATCTCAGAAGATGGGAGAGGGCTCTCAGTCTTGAGTCTCCTCAGGTGGTGTCGCAGCCCAAGAGGAGGAAAGGGGGATCAGCCCATCAATTGATCCAAGAATGATGATGGATTCTTCCCTCTCAGTTCTTAGTCTTCTCAGGCGATGTTTCAGCCCAAGGGGAGGGAAGGGGAATCAGTGCAGGGACTGGTCCAGAAGTTGCGACGGAATCTTTCTTCCTCAGTTCTTAGTCTTTTCAGGCAGTGTTCCAGTCTGAGGGGAGAGAAGGGGGATCAGCCCGTCGACTGCCCCAAGAGTTACGATGGAATCTTCCCCCCAAAGTTCTTCATCCTTAGTTCACCTTATATACTTTTCTTTGCATTCAGGTGGAGCTTGAACGGCTAGAGTCATACTTAATATTGTTATTGATTGGTGAAAAGGTTTCTCGCTTTCATTTAAAGGTACAGTCAATTGCAAATCTAGAGCGCATGCTCAGTGAGGAGTGATTGTACCTCGGAGGCGGGTAACTTTTGCGATGGAGGTGTGTTTTGGCATTATAATGAGGGTATAATGAGCAAAGTTCAATCAAAGTTCATCCGAAAGGAGTGATTTGCCACTTTTCTGGCTCAGCACCGGACTTTTCATCGTATATCTCCCATTAGACAGCTGCTGTGTGGCTTATCAGCAGCCCAGCACAGGGAGTGCAACAGAGCTTGGCCGTGGGGTCTTCACTCCGCTCCATCCTCCGTTACTCCCCTTTGCAGCTGTGAGGAGGACAGATTGTGTTGCCCAGGCAACCATGGAGAAGCTAAGTCTGTGCACACCTTTCCTTACCTCATTTTATAGACTATTAACATCTGGTCTGTCATCCAGAGTAAAATTCTTCACCCAGACGACTGAGTCTGCTTAGTTTTCTGAAACTGCTGAATTTTGCCTGGCCATACCTTGGTTGTGGAAGTTGGGGACTAATTATTTAGATCCCCGCGACTGTATATCTCATCCCAAATGATGTGTCCTTAATCTACCAGATATGACTTATCTGGTGGACAGGCCGCCTTAGTAACCTGGAAAAGGTGCCTTGCAAATTGTAAGGTTCATAAAATAGCCCTTGCGGCTTGGGCTGTAGGGCAGCTTCAAGCCTTTACTGGGTGCAGTGAGAAAGAGCCAGGTGCAGTAGGAAAATGTACCAAATAAAAGCCAAATGTACCGCAGGATTGAGAAGTGGACCTTCCTAGCCCACAAAGCGGGGACTCATCATTGGGAATCTCCTGAAGGGATTCCCCACCATAAAGATCACAGTCCTCTCAGTGAAGACCTTAGCCTGTTGACAAGTTGCAGTGCTGGCTCCCACCTTTGTGCTTGAGGAAGACTGGCAGCTTCAACCTTGGGAGAAAGAAGGCCTTCAGAATGGTGAGCATTATACCAGAGAAAATGGCAGATATTAGTGAGGCTTTTGAATAAGCATTTTAAGGTCATTTTTATTGATGAGGCTCTTCTATAGAAATTCTGGAATTTAGAAAATAACTTTGCTAAAACAGAACTATTAAGTGTTGCATTTTGATTAGATCATTAAGATTTTAACTAACCAATTCTTACCTACATGCGTGTATATAATGTATATGAGCAATAGATAGTTTGTTTCCCCCTTGCCCAAAACAACACGTTGTGTAAGTCTCATTAACTGAAGGTTATAGAAACACTTCTCATATTAATAGTACCGCATTCTTTGCACTATGTTTGCAAAGATGGTTATTAAACATTACTGAGACACTATGATTTCTGCTTGGAGTGTAGCTCCATTTCAGGTGTCGCGTGAAGCCACATGATTTGGCAAGGACTGGATGTATTGAGTCACAGAGGTATGGCAGAGGGAGAGAACTTGTGCAGGTTATATCTCCTCCATCTGTTCTTGAAGCAGGTTACTCAAGTTTATATCTAGGTGTTCTGATATATCCAGGGCCGGAGATTTCACAGCCTTTCTGGGCAACCTTTGCCAATGATAAATGCTGTGTAATGTATAACCAAAAGCAATGATTGTAACTGATAAAAGTCCCATTTAAAATTTATTTTTGCACATTATATGTATATAAAGTTTAATTTTGCAAAGAGGAGCTTAAAGAGGTGAGCTTATTCCTACCTTCAACTAAGAGGAGGATAAAATACAGCCAGAGTCTTCCTTGGAAGTGCTCAGTGGCAGGATTAGAACCAAGACTAAACTAAAAGCATGAGTTTTTATTGTAAATGGTATTTTGAATGAATATATTTGGGAGTTAATTACATTATTAAGCAGCAAATATAGGAGTATATCATTCCAAACATGTCTTTACAGAGTCAGTGCTCTCAAGGAGAGTTTTTTGATTCAGTCATTGCTTGATTTATTTTAAGTAATTTTATTTTATTGTAGTAGAAATCACCTGGGAAATACATAGACTAAAATTCTTTAAAAATAAATATTGAATAGCAGTTCCTAAACTTCAACTCTTGGAGAAAAATTAAATGGAGTATTATTGACTAAAAATCTTAATGGATTTCTATAAATAGTGAATATATTTTAAAGTTCAATCAAATTCCTTATTACATTTACTTTAAAGATTACTTTAAAGATTAATAACAAACTGAAAAGTTTTTTTAAAAGGTAGACTCATTACATTTAATGCCTCACCCACAGGAGTTCACATGACATTGCATGAATTAAAATGACTGAAAGAGGAGGGATTTTTTTATTATTGTTTTGATATAGTCATTATAATTATTTCTTTTCACATCCATATATTCTAGTCCCAGAGGAGAATAATGACTATCTGAAAAATAAACATTGATTGATTGTTTGCATTATTACCTATTTGGATACGTAACGGGTAGACAATTGAAATCCTTAAAAGTATTTTTTTCATTGTTTTTCAGGGGAAAAAAATATATTTGAAGAAATTCTATCAAGAAAATCTTTGTTTATCCTAAAATGTTTTTGTCAGTGTAGTCAATTTTCTTTAACACTATCTGCTTATTGATATTTCTTTAAAAATTGCTCTTTGCATTGATGATATCCTTGAGGATCTTTAAGTGAGGTACTGTATTTGTGAGCCTATCATTGTTTACTTCTCTTGCAAATGAATGTGATTTACATTATGATTGTTGTCTGTATGAAAGACATGCTTATTATGATAGTACATACTTATAATTTCTATCTGGAGATCTCAAGTGGTTTAGAAAGGAGATGAGTATCATTATCCCTATTTTACATAGAGATATATTTCTGCAAGAGCTATTTAGCTCTAGAAAATTGCTTAAAGGACATTTTTAGATTGCTTATTAGAAGGATAACAAAGAGGAAGAAGAGTACGAAGATGAATAACAAGTGTACTGCACTGACAGGCTGAAATGAAATTTGTTTTTATAAGACTTGGAAAGCCTCTCAGGACTAATATAGACCTGAGGAGCTCGAAATCAAAAGCTTTTAATTCACACAATGGGACAGCATTTCAGGACTCTTTTGGTGAAAATAAACAAAAGCACTGAAAAGAGACAGATATGTCTGCTGGGACATTGGGTAGATTAAACAAACTGGACTTGTTACAAAAACTAAACCATTAGGAAAAAGTTTTGAAACTAGCCTTCATGAATTTGCTCAGTCTATTATGCAAATAAGCCAGAGAAAATAAGCCAGCCATTTTCTCAACTCTCATCTTCCCTTCCCAGTCCGATTTTTGCTGAGTGGAATGAAAACCACAGAGAATATTTCTCTGAGTTTGTTAAACAGAACAATGATTAAAAATAATGAATCTTGTCATTTAACTCTCATTAAATGCTAACAAGATTCTAATTGACTTAAAGCGTAGGTCTATAAGAAAATAAGAATAATTTGACAAAATGCTGAGTTTTGCTGTTAGTCAGCATTCCCACAGCCTATTAAGACTGTATCTAATTTTCTTGTGAGAAATGGAATAGGAAATGTTTTTCCTACTACATGACTTCTTTTGAGACTTCTACAACAATAGAGAGGATTTAATAGGAGGAAAATTTGGCCTAGTATAGGTTTAAGAAGCAGTTCCTCATTTTTTGACTGCTTGGTCTTTATTGTTATCTATATATGTGATCCATATTAGTGGAAAACCTGCAGTGAACTAGTCCAAAAGGAATCCATATAGGAGTGGTTCTGGCTTCAGGCACTCTAGTGCTCAAGTTTTACAGCTGAATTTGATGATCTCAAAGGCCTTTTCCAATCAAAATGATAGGATTAAAGTGTACATGATTAACATCAAATCTGACAAGATATGGTATAATTAGTGAATGGAAACCACACTTTATAAGTGGACTAGTTGTTAGTAATGGCCTATAGTTTTATTTGAGCTTTTCTGCAATGGCTTTGTACCTTGTTAGACCCTCCACTCCTTATGTACCAGAAGAGAGACCCCTATTCAGAACTTAAGCTGAAAATAAATACTTGTGCCTGCTTACTATGAGAAATTTTAATTGCCAGTTTCATTTTTGCAGAGATGTTTATGTTTAAGAACATTTTCAGGGAAAGAATGCATGTTCTTTATCCATTCTTTAGATCTTTTCAGTGTTCAAGAGTTATTAGAAAATTAGTTTTCAATAAAGTAAGAAATGGATTTAACTATTGCAAAGATAAGCTTCTTTAACAACGTCCGTTCTGTTCTTGCGTTCATGGAGTAAATTGAAGCTTCGACGTATTCCAAATGCCATCAGCCTAATTATTTTGAGGTCATAAAATTTTCTGTAATGAAGAACCCCCCCACCCTAAATTATATGGGGTAAAAGATACAACTCTTTTTCTAAAGCAGAAATTTTAGTCCTAATAAAGTCCTAGTAAAAGCTTTGCCTTGGAGGTGGGCTCTCACTCTAGGTATTTATTTGTGAATTGTATTTATGTAATTAGAAAAAAAATGTTTTGATAAAAGCCTTAACCTTAGCAGGGTTAATAAACTGTATGACATCACTAATGATAGATGTCACAGAAATACTTAATAAGTGAAGTAAGTGAAATAATCTTGAGTAACATCTTCTGAAATTACAATGAGAAACTTTCTAAGATTATGGGAAGAGCTTTAGGGTTGAAACATTAAAGTTATTTTAAGCATGCAAATAATTCCAAAGAAATTTGCTATTTTAAAGCAATTTAATAGATGGGATAGAACATAATTTTAGGAAATTATAAAGTTGTCATCAATGTCCTTTTTTAAGTTGCTTTTAATTTTTCAAGGGTTGTTTCTAGGAACAGTTAATTACAGAGTGAGTTCTGAAGGCTCAAAAACATTTGTCCTGTTCGAATATCAAAAAAACATGATCCAATAGACTGCTTAAACTCTAGAACACACATTTTACAGTAAAAAGATGCTAATGTCAAACACTCTGCTTTCCCTCTTTTTTTTTTAATTGAAAATGAATTTGCAGTAAGCTGCTTGCAGACTTTATAATGAAAGTGTTTATGTTTCTTATCAGAAGAAAAGGAGAATTCTGAAAAGGAAAAATTGAAATGTAAAAACATAATTGCAAAAGCATACATGCATACAGTAGAAGGTGCTTCAGAAAACCATGTTCCACTGTAGTAGGAAAATTCTCAACTATCCAACAGGCAAATTTTTACTTTTTTAATAAGAGAGGTCTGATCAGGGTTTCTAAATGTGTTTGTTTTCTTCCCTAGATTTTAAAAGTTAGCACAATAAGAAATTATTACCTCTACTCAGAGAAACACTTTCTGGACTTAGGCAACACAATGCTGTTTGTATATACTATACAAGGAGGATCTGGGCAACTACAGACCAGTGAGTCTTACCTTCATCTCCAGAAAATTGATGGAACAGCTCATCCTGGTTGCTATCTCCAGACAGAAGAGGGGGAGGAGAAGAAGGTGCTCAGAAGTAGCCAGCATGGATTCAACAAGTGGAAATCATGCTTGACTGCCTTCTATGATGGAGTGACTGGCTGGATAGAGGAGGAGTGGTGGATGTGGTCTATCTGGACTTCAGCAAGGCTTTTGACAACGTCCCTCACAGCATCCTCCTGGGCAAGCTCCAAACGTGCGGGATAAATGAGTGGGATTAGGAATTGGCTTGATTGCAGGGCACAGAGTGTGGTAGTCAGTGGTGCGGAGTCCAGCTGGAGGCCTGTGGTCAGCAGTTTCCCCCAGGGGTCTGTCCTCAGTCCCATCCCGTTCAACTTACTCATTAACGACCTGGATGAAGGGATGGAGTGCTCCCTCAGCAAGTTTGATAATTATACCAAACTAGGAGGAATAGCTAACAGCCCTGAGGGCTGTGCTGCCATCCAGAGGGACCTGGACAGACTGGACGACTGGGCAGTTAGAAATCTCATGAAGTTCAACAATGACAAGTGCAGCCTCCTGCACTTGGAGAGGAATAAAGTTGTTAACTTTTAATTAAGCTCAATTAAGGTTAAAAAGGAGCCATAAAAAATACAGTTCATACAGGCAATAAGTTCTTTAGGACTGAGACCACCTTAAATCCTGTGTCACTGAAGCCAGATAAAGACAAAATGCTAATTCCTTCATCATATTTAAATTAGTCAACACAATTACCGATTTAAGTTATAAAGATGAAGAAATATAAGAAAAAAATATTCTTGTGATCTTATACTACAAGGTGCAGTAAAGTCTCTTTCTGGTTTAGACATTTTTTAGGCTTTATGATAGCCAGTCATCACTTTGTAGTCAGCTTTGGGGATGGAGAGGAGAGAATAAACTGGTTTACCCTTTCACCTGAGATCCATGTCCTGTTCCTCTTCTGTCAAGGACTGTCAAGTAAAACCTCTTCATTACTATTCAAGTTCTTTCTTTTCTGCTGATGGCAAACTTCTCTTTGTTATACTTGGAGTCATCTCTCACTCTTAACTGGCTTGTAAACAACTTCTTTCTTGGTATAATATTAAGCTCTCCTCCTTTTCTTTGATGGCTATCTAGTACTCTCAAATAAGGAATTCATCTTTCACTGCCCTCGCACTGTTTCAGTCTGTGTATCACAACATAAATACCTAAACAGGTTAATTGTGTGTGTCTCATTACAGGCTTTTGACTGCGATTAGTCATGAAATTAATTAATCACTTTGGGGTGAAAATTATTTCTCTTACTGAAGTTTCTTCCAGTTTGTTCTCCAAGCTAATTAGTCCCCGGTAGATACTTCTCTTTAATTAAATTTCTACATCAAAAAGAACTTGGGACATTTGGAAGCTATGCTGAGCACAAACAATGGCAAATGGAAAACAAATTATTAGTGTGTACAAATTGACATAAAGAGTAAGAAGAACACAATGTAACTTAACGGCAAGCCAGAACTTTTTCTTTGTAAGTGTATGAAACAATCATGAAAATAATCAATCAATACAGATTTGGAAAAAATATACCTTGTAGATTCCTACCATTATACGATTTTATCTTCCAAATGGTATTTTCTGAAATTATATGTTGCTAAGGAAAATGGAAAATAAAATCAAGACATTGAATCTTTTAGACAAATTGCATTTAAACATACTACATTTTTCATGTGATGGTCTCTAAATTGCTGTAATTGTCTTAAGTAGCTCATGACTTATTAAAATTCACATTGTCAGAAACTGTCCTTCCATGTACACACACTTATATATTTTATGACTATATTATAAATGTGCGTTTTGTGAAATTAAAAAAATTGTTTGTTCAGTTTGCTTACTGTTGTTGGCTAGTGAATTTGAGTGTGAGTATTTACCATGCTAGGAGTTTTATAATGAGAGTTATATTATTATGGGTTCTTGTTATAGTGGATAGAACAAATTTTCACATGCATTTGAAAGGTGTGTATGAAGAGGAAAGATGAAGAAAGTAAGTGGGATACATTGGTATTCATGTGACAGAAAAGACGATAGCAAGAGATGTAAATCTTAGCCTCTATACATATGTGCTTATGTTTGCTTATAATATGAATCTTACAGAGTGGCTAAAACTACAGTTTTTTGTTTTTTTTTTTTAAATTTCACTTGAAAATATGAATCATTTGCTCTTGGCTGACGCGGAGGATTCAGACAAAGCACATACGACCAATGTGATCAGTGGTTTGCCAAAGTTTAATAGTGAAAGAGCATCCTTATATATCATTAGACGGCAGAGATATGATGTTCACGTGCAAAGTACAGAATATGATTGGTTATCACGCACTGTCCACGCGCCAGTCCTTTCTGCTAATTGGTTCTTGAAGTTTCGCTGAAGTTTTACTTCATCTGCAGAAAATCCAGTCTTGTCCTGTTCTAACAGTTACTTGTCTGCGGCTTCTCACAGAACAGTGACCAAAAGTAACCTCATACACTTTTACCTACTAACAACTAAAACCCCAACACTTGGCCTAGCTCTAAATCATGCCACCTCACACAGTAAGCCTACTAGAGTTTACATGCAGAAACATTTCATTTTCCCTTCCATGTTTTTTTTTTCATAGTCCCCTTCTTTCATAGTTCCCTTTTACATGGTTGAGAAATCCAACATATAGGAGCAGACAGTGCTGAATGTATAGCATTTAAAAGTAATTTCATGATGGGGAAACCCTAGATATGCAGGTAAGTCATCTTTAAATGTACATGAAATTTCTTATTCAGAATTTGATGACCAGGCCTTTTCTTGAACATATCTTGCAACTAGTTTATGCTGGTAGATCATCTCATTCATCAGGAAAATCAACCCCTCTGATGAAAACCTGAAAAGGAAATCTGGAAATAAAAACCTGAAAATTGATTTTATTGACAAAAGATTTCCTAAGATTTTTTTTTCCAAAAGACAGAAATGTAAGCTATTACCAAATCTTTTCTTTGCCATCTCATTTCCTCATATTCAAATCCAGAACCTACAGGCTTAGACAATGAATATTATTACTGTACTTTTAATAAAACATGAGACTGTTAAGATGGTCCATTCTGGGGTACAAACATACATAAGTATATACTCAATTCTATTACATGTAGCCCTTCTCAGAGAGAGAAAGTTTCTAGTATCAGAAACTTGGGAGCAGGGACAGACTTTAAGAGTTTAAGAGGTTTTGTTGTTGTTGTTTTGTTTGTTTGTTTGTTTTTTGGTATGAGTGAAGATTTAAACTCTGGATGAAAATAACTTTTGCTTGAATATGATGCACTGGATAGGACTTGCAGCTGCTTGATGAATTTTGTGTTTGTTCTTGGGTTTAAATGCAAACCTTCAGAAAATTCATACTGCTTGGAATTTGATCATGCATATGCATATCTGAAACATATCAATTTGAAAACTAGATAATAGGGATAGAAAATTTCTATTAAATAGAAGTATTTGTTAATATAGTCTAAAGTAAGTCCTGCTGTTAAGACGAGAGAAAATGATATTTTATGTAATTTTCACATCCAGATCCTATGACTAATTGATTCATAAATTCTGTGTACTGATTATCCAAACACTGAAATGAGGGGATGACCCTGAATTTCTATGTAGGGCTATGGCAATGAGGAAAAAATAACTTTATTAAAGAAAAAAAACCCAAACTCCTTAGAGTATTCATCAGAAAAAACATTTAGCTTGAAATTTAATTTACATAGATAGTCTTCAACTGAACTATTTTTAAGACATGCCTGGCTGCTGCTGTTAAATCTTGTATATAATCAAATTGAGAGTCCTCTGACAGCTCCATTTTTTGATCTGATCACTGTTTGACACAATAAAATATCAAGATTAAGACATGCATAAGCAAAAATCCAGTGACAATTGTTTGGATGCATCTTCTCTTGGAAAAGGGAATATACTTGGCTGTACTGCTGTGTATACAATTGCAAATAGGTATTTATTTTATAGTCAGGGTTAATGTGAGGCATATTCTTTGCAATTATCATTCTAATGTTCCTGTAATTGGATAGAATTATCCAAGGGCAATATTTCAGGGATTTAGAACCTGGATATTACCGGTCTCTCTGTCTAGCCTCTTTATTTATACGTCTTTGTAGCTACTCCTTTTTCTTCTGCCTGAAACAAACAAACAAACAAACAAAAACTTCAGAGATTTGCAGCAGTTAGAAGTTTTAGTTGACAGAATCACAGAATATTCAAGGTTGGAACGGAGCTCTAGAGATCATCTACTCTAACCTTCCCGCTCAGGCAGGCACACCTAGAGCATGTGGCACAGGGTGGCATTCAGGAAGGCTTTAAAGACCTCCAGAGAAGGAGACTCCACAACCTCCCTGGGCAGCCTGTTCCACTGCTCTGTCACTGTAAAGTAGTTCTTCCTCACCTGGAGATGGAACTTCCTGTGTTTTAACTTATACCCATTTCCCCTTGTCCTATCGCTGGCCACCAATGAGAAGAGCTTGTTCCCTTCTCCCCTGCATTTTCCCTTCATGTACTTATACATGTTAATCATATCCTCTCTCAGCCTTCTCTTCTCCAGAAAAAAAGGCCCAGTTCACTCAGTTTCTCCTCATATGAGAGATGTTCCATTCTCTTTCCATTCTCACAGTTGCTCTCCGCTAGAGGAGAGCTCTCTAGGAGCTCCACATCCTTCTTACACTGGAGAGGCCTTCTTATACTGAGGAGCCCCTAGTTGCAACACTGATGCACAGTAATCTATAAAACTTTTGGATTTGCAATCTTGAGCATTCAAGAACCCTAAACTAGCCTATTAGAATTATAAAAACAGGTTCAATATCGAACAATTTCAATATGAAATAATTTATTTTAATTTGGTTCTGGTTAGTCTTGAAGGATTCTCCTCCCACATGAAAGATTATATCATTTTAAAATGTATTTTAATGCTACACAATGTAAATATCTTTTGTTTCTTTCTCCATTTTTAAACTCAGAGGCCATACGTTTTCTTATATAGGTATACTCTAATTCACCCTAACAATAAAAAAAAAAAGTAATTATGTAGTTCTAAATTCAGCTGCACTGTCAAATGTCTCTCAGTTTTGAGAGTATTATAGCAAGGACAAGAAAAAAGTCCATAAAAAGGACAGGATGATAACATAATGTAAGTTATGCTTAAGTCCTAAAAGATTGAGCACACCTCATTATTTTGTTGTTTCTAGCTAACCCAATATATATCAGGCACAGACTTCTGTATGTGTTGTACTGTAGTCATATTCAGAATTTCTGATTTTCAGCATTTTAGCTGTTGGTATTTGATCATTAGAATGGTAACTAAGTGCCATGATACCTTTATTTTAGGTACTTCACATTCCAAGTATTCTCAGAAGGAAATTTAACAATGCACTGGATATACACTTATGGGATCCAGGGTTGCAGTGATGTCATCCTACCATATGCCACCTTCATGGAGAAGGAAAAGATTTAATGAGATATCTGCCATTATATATTTAATTTTCCCTTTTCTGATATTGTATTTCCTTACTAGGAATTTTCAGTGAAAAATATTCTTCTCAGTTTTAAATCCCTCCTGGATTGCTTTAACATTCTTTACTTTCATTTTATTTGTTAGTGTATTGATCTACACCTGATATAAACATCTGCATGTACTATTGACATCAACCAATATAGAGTTAATGGGCAAAAAGAGCATGGGACAAAAGAGCAATGAATGAAGGAATAATGGGAAAATATTGGGTCAAAACTGGAATGAATGTTTGTATGCAAAGAAAAAATGTTAATTTCATAGCCACCAGAATGCTGTCGACATTTAGTTACAATATAGGAAGAAATAGATGAATCATCTAAATGTAAAAAGCTTAGTGAATAATTTTTAAAGAAAATTCTTTATCTTTCAAATTCAAAACACACTTAACTCAAGTAGTTGGACATCTATTATGTAATAGCTGCCTTATACTCATTGTTATGTCACCAATAGTGTAACTGTATATTTTTTGTCCTAAAGTGAATGTTGCGTTTTCCTTTGGAGAATGTTTGTTATTACATTATGAAACATTAATAGAAAATGACTTTTTATGCAAAATTAAGCCAACATCTTAAAATTTCAGGGGGGAGTAACTGTTTTGTAAATAAGATGTAGGGTTTTTTTAATATTCAGTTCTTACTGCAATAATCATAGAATCATAGAATGTGTAAGGTTGGAAGGGACCTTAGAGGTCATCTAGTCCAACCCCCCTGCACACGC
>JAUBOD010000218.1:609816-624556 GCA_032353885.1 Nothura maculosa | reverse complement strand
GCAAATACACGCTTGCCCTTCTTGGTGAGGTGGTTCTCACCATGCACCACTAGCTGGTCATCATCAAACACAGTCCCGTGGTCATAGAAGCCAAAACCCTGTTGCCAACACCAATGACACAGCCAGCTGTTGATTTCAGCTATTCGTTTTCTCCTCCTTAAATCCATCCCCCTCATTGGAAGGATGGGGGAGAACACTACCTGTGCTCCTATCTCTTTTATAGCCACCCCTAGGGCTCTGTAATCCCGCTTTATTCTGGCAAGTTTCCCCATGGCATCATTAGCACCCACATGGAAGAGCAACAGGGGATAATAATCATTGCTACGGAGTAGCCGAGGGAGCCTCTTTGTGACATCCCTTATTCAAACCCCTGGCAAGCAGCAGACCTCCCTGGATAAGGGGTCGGGTCTGCAGATGGGAGCCTCTGTTCCCTGCAGCAGCGAGTCACCTACAACAATCATCCGCCGCTTCTTCCGAGCGCGCCTCTTTTCCTTAGGGGGAGCAGCCTGAGGGCGCGGAGCTGACACTCTCTCTGCAGACTGCCCCCTAGAGGAGTCTTGGTTGGTGTCCTCATCTAACTGCTCCCCAAGGTCCAAGGCCTCATATCTATTAGATATGGTCATTGGTGGGAGTGGAGTGGGCCTAGGGAGGGTTGTCCTGCCACCCCAAGCAGGGACCCTTTTCCATTGCTGTTCATCCTCAGTTATTGCTAATTCTCTTCCCTCTGCCCTGTGGCAGGAGGCTGTTGTTTTTTCAGGATGAACTGGGAGGTTTTCTGGACACTTCTCCTGGGAGGACTGCAGAACGCAGCTCCACCAGTCTATTTTCTCTCTCGCAATCCCTGATAGCCCTGAGCCTTTCCACCTCCTCCTTCAGCTCTGTCACGAGGCTAAGCAGGTACTCCACCTGCTCACACCTAAGGCAGGCAGAGTTTCCGCCACTCCCTGGCACCAAAGAGAAGCCCTGGCACTCCTCGCAGGTAGTGACCTGGACTCCTGCATGCTTCTGCGGCGGTTCAGTCTGGGTTGCCGCTGTCTTCCTGGCACAAGCTCTCTGACAAGTGGAGACCATGATTTCCCCTGCCTTTCCGATGATGGAAGAGACTGTGGGTGGAATTCGTTTGCTCGCCTGGGAGAGCACTCCCTGCCTGCGCGAACTGCCTGATCGAACTGCTGCGCAAACCGCCGCGCAAACTGCCGCGCCACGCCCTACTGACACGCCACGCTCTGTTTGCCCGCTCAATTCGCCGCGCTCCCTGGGGGCGTCCTTTCAGTTCCCGCCTGTCCTGCGGGCTCCGCCCCCGCTGAGTCAGAGCCGCCTCGGGCACGGGGCTCCGCGCTGCCCGCTCAGGGGTCGCCGCCGGGGCTGCCTCACGCTTCTCGCTGCCTGCGCTTTCTCGCTCGGCGGCTTTGGCCGCAGTGGTTCGCCTCTAGACAAGGAGCTCTGGCACGGGCGTCCGCTCCAGAGCCCTTCCCTTCGAGATAATGGCATCAGCCTGACAAAATGTTGACTCCCTGCTGTCGTTATATATTCTTACAGCAGCTTTCCTGAGCTACTACTGATTTGAAAAGTCAGTTTCTAATTCACCTCCCTTTCTTCAAAGACTCTGAGAAACAGACATACAACTATAGTCAGAGGCTAGAACAAGTGATTTAAAATTGTAATGTTCTTTAAATATATACAGAGTGGACATCTGTATGTCTTTAAATATATGCACAGAGTGGACATCTCAAAACTCTTCATTGTAATAAATGCACACAGCAATTAATTGTTTAAATATGTAGCAAGATCATGGTTGGCATCCACTTTTTCCTGCTACTTACTAAATACTTTACCAATGTCCAATACTACAACAAGAAGTTTCCATTAAAGTAAACTAAAAAGGCTCAGTACAAAATATCACTCTGTCCTTCAGACTTTAATAATTGATCTATAGTTGACCTTTCAAAGATCATATAGACAACATAATACTCAGTTTTCAACTTGTATTTTTTTCTGTGCAAAATGGAAATACCTTAGCATTTGACAAAATAGCAGCACAGTGTTTTAATGACTACAATGTAGAGTTGTACAATTTATACCCCTGCCTGTGTTTGCAATAAAGTTGCTGTTACTGTAAGCTAGTAGAGCTTTAAGAGCTGAATAAGGCTTTTAGCAGGTCAGCACTGTTCAAGAACACTTCCTTGAATGGTGAATAGGAAAGATTTCACTGAAGACAGCATTTCCCAGCTACATCACCAATCCCTAGCTTTCACTTTGTTTAAAGCGTCTTTCCACGGATGCGCTGGTGCATACTGGCCCTAATGAATAAACAGGTGACAGGAAACCAGCTTGGTTTCTTTGCCATAATATGTACTGTGTTCTGCATAAAAGAATTGATCTTCAAAGACTTTCTTTAATCAAAAGGAGCTAGCTTTACCTGATACAATAGTAGTTCGCACTTATTCGTGTGTTGATGAATGAGTGACTGTCAGTTTAGATCTAGTTTTTCCACTCTATTGAACCATTCCGGTGCTATGTAATTCTACCATTAAATAATGTGCACTGAAATAATCCAAATCTCAAATGAAATCTCAGAATACAGTGGCACTAAATATCGGTCCACTGGATACAGGTCCCATATATACATATATCCCATATATACATATATATATATATACAGCTCAGTTTCTTCTGAGAAACTCTTCAAAATCTTTCAGAAAATAATATTTGTAAGGTTGACATGGGAAAATCATGGATAGTTTATATTTGGTTTATCTAGCTTATTTGGATAGTTTATTTATTTGGTTTAAGTAGGTTTCTGTAGTAAATTATGACCTCAAAATATTTTTTATTTGATCTGCATAAAATTAACCTTTCATTTTAATAAAAAGAACACTGAAAAGTGTTTAAGATATCAGTTCACTAGGTGGAAAATTGGAAGAAGTCCTTTAACCTCTAACTAATATGCCGATTATTGTTTCTTGGGGCTTGTAATACTTCCCAGAAGCTAGATAATGAGTGAAGTTAGATAAATAAAATATATCATTACAGGTTGTAGCATCATTGCATAACATCAGGGGTAAAAAAACGGTATAGTAAGTATCAGTTTTCAAAATTAAAGACAGAGAAAGAATTCCAGAGACTGTATTTCTAGGGTAAACTTAATGAATAATGCATAAAAATAATAATTCCACTTGCAGATCTCTATGATTATCAAGTAATTATACAGTCACTTGTTTCAGTAGTCAAAGCCCACTTAAATATGACAACAAGGGAACTTCTGAGACTGGAAGTAACCTCTGGAAATTTCCTTGTTCAATCACACATTGGAGTAGTGTTGGCTAGAACAGTTTGCTCAGGGCTATGTCCAGTTGGTAACTGAGTATCTCCAAAGAGCTTTGAAAACCTCTTTGGGCAACCTCTTCCAGTCTTTAAACACAGCAAAAGAATAAAAGTTCAGTCAGATTTCTGTGATTCTCCTAGCCAAACAGTTTTGCCTCTTCTCAGTCCACCTTGCTATTCGCTTATGTGGCCCACAATTTACCAACTTGTCTGTGAGGATGTTGTAGGAGAAAATGTGAAAAGCCTTATTAAGACAAAATAAACATGCACTAGTCTCCCTCATCATTCATGTCAATCATCTCAGAATTGCATCAGGCTGCTAAAGCATGACTTCCCTTCTATAAATCCATGATGACTGCATCTAGTCACCCTTATATGTCTGGATGTAGTATCCAGGGTAAGTTGTTCTATCACCTTCCCAGGTCGAGGGATGCAAATAACTGAGCAGCCTGTATTTCCCTCGATTTCCCTCCTTCTCCAACTTGAGGATAGGGTAACATTTGCTCTCTTCCAGGACTCTGAAACCTCTCCTAATTGCCACAACTGTTCAAAAAATATTTGAGAATGCTCTCATAGTGACATGAGTCCGCTCTCTCAGCACTTAGGTGCTCCCTAACCTGATCCAACTCTGTGCAGAGTTGGTCTTCCTACCTCCAGGATTATTATTTCATTTATGTTTAACAGTTAATCATATTGCTCCAAATTGTATGCCAAATGGCCTTGTGAATTTTTATTTTACTTTCAGTACTGAGGAGACAAAAAATCATTGAAGTTTTTTAGATCTTGTTACTATTATTTACATATCTTATTGGAAATACTTATTTCCACTTGTAGATTCACAGCTGGAAATGAATAGACACATCTAACTGTGCAGTGGAAACTCTATTATTAGAGACTTTTTTTTCATCATTATGACAGCAACATTTTTTACCCTCCGTTCTTCCAACTAAAGTTTGTATCTATGGTAATTTTAAAAATAGGAGAACTGATTGCAGGTAGTGTATACAAAAGGTTCTCTGAAGTAATTAAAAAAAACCCTCACCATCAAAATGGCAATTGAGCTAAGTTCATTCTAAAAATTTGGTTTTAGAAATGATATGAATGTTATGAATATGGAGAGGTTTGATTAGAAATATGTACCTATATTGCAAAATGTTCTGTTTACATTGCAAAATGCTTATTCCTGAGAACATAGAAATAAATATCAAGAGAAGAGTACTGATATTGTTCATAAGACAGGTGACTGAAAAGTTTCATCACTGTCAATTGGTTGTAATTAAGCTAGAAAATAGATACAACTAGCAATGTGTTTTCTGGTTTTATTTTCAGTTCACTGAATGGGATAAAATGGTAGGAGAAATGTTGTAGCAGCTATGAGCAGACATAGAGATATAAGCAAAAAAAGTATTGTAAAGTATGCCAATACATTTTAATAGACAAATTGTTATATCTGGGGAAAACAGAAAAAAAAAAGTAGAAAAGTTATTTTTCTCAGTAAATAGAAGATATATCTGATATGTCAGATATATATAAATATCACTATTTTCACACTTCAGTGGAAGGGTAGACTGCTGGTGATTTGTAAACAATTGTGATGTGGTATGTAATTAGATTCTTAATCCCTGATATTTTTTATTTAATGCAATTTTTTGGAAGGTATATTTTTGGTTTCTCTTGTAGATCAGCATGTAGAAATCAGAGACTAATTTTGTGAAAATATGCTATGTACACAAAAAGAGTTATTCCACGCTTGAGGTAGGTATACATTTTGCACCTATAAACATGCACATTTAGGTACAGGGTGTTGCATGATATTCACATCTATTGGACCTGCCAATTTTCAGAGCTCTTTGGTTCACAGATCCTCTGATGGGGAAAATTAAAGGTGCTATCTCCATGGTTCATACCAGTAAATTCTCAGGTTCCTCTGAAAGAAAGAGTGGTACAGGATAATCACTTTGTCACCCTCCTCATGGCATTTATTTGTTTGACCATTGAATGATATACTATTGTTGCTGAAAAGCAGAAAAAAACAACTGTTATTGACTGGAAGGAAAAATTAAAATAGCTATACAATTTCAGGTGTATTTTTGGACTGTCTGTTCTTTTTGCATTCAAAAATACACTTGACAACTAGTTATTAAGACAACTCCTTATTTTTTTCTCTGAAGTTTCCTCGGAAAGTCTCTAATCTATTCTTCACAATTACAAATAGCTGGTAGTCCTCTAGTAACTATTTTTCATTGATTTGTGGGAACATGTACATATTATTCTGTTTCTCTTCAAGATAAATATATAATTTTCTGCCAAAATGTTTTATCTATATGTTTTACCATGATTTTTCTTTTAATGAACTTACAAGAATACACTGTAGTGATGATTTAGCATTGGGAAATATTATACTTAGTCTAAGAGCGCTGGGCAGAGATTTTTAATGCACCATTAAGTAGTAAACTCACAACTGTGTGATGATGTCTGAGTGACTGTTGAGCATAATCAATTAAATATATGTGCATAATAAATGCATGAAAGGAAGGAAAGGGCAGCGTTTTACATTTGATATTTCTGATTTTTTTTCACATTCTATGTGATCTTGAGATAAAGCAGTTACATGTTCTATTTAATAAAAAGGAAAAATAGTTATGAAATGTTAAAAGGAGAGGAATATGAAAGTCTGTGGGTCCAACACAATTTCTAGTGATGATTACAATGTAAAGGTAGTACAAATTAGTGAGTAGCATCAGCAAAGCATTACAATTCAAAGAGAAACAGCTAAAGAGCTATAATAATGCTTAATTTCCATTTATAATTCTGTTTGAGTCCTTCGGGAAACTAAACCAAAATGAAATGTTGAGATATTTTGCATTCCTAAATAAATAAATAATAACAACAACAACAATAATACTAATAGTATGAAGGTATTGTAGAAGTATAATCAGAATCAAAAAAGAGAAAAAGAAAGAGAACTTTTGAGGACTTTTGTGATAGCTCTTTTAATGAAGTATTATTCTCCTTTATCTCATTTCAATAAGATAAGATGAAATTGTTAAAGATTACTATGGCCGATTTTATTTTCTAAAAAAAAGATACTATATATTCTGTATATTCTACTGTATATTCTATCTGTGCACAGCTACAATTCTGGTGAATTGTATTTTCCCCCTAAAAGTTAAGATAAATGCAGATTATAGCAGATTTGGGGTTTATGAAGAGAATCTATTTTCTATATTTAGTTTTGTTAACTTCAAGCTTATACTTTGCAAATAAACTATTAGCACCTAAATCACAGAAGCTAATTGTTATTTAACAGTTTAAAATTATCTTTTATGCACCGGGAAAGAAACTGGTGCATTGTAATATCTAACTGCATTTTCCCACTGGCCACTTTCACTTTCTACCATATGCAGCCAGCATGTACACTCAGTTTAGATTTGCATCACTAATGAATGGCTGCTGAAAACAAAGTTACCCTCACTAACCTTGGCAATACCTTGGATTCCCATATTATCAGCTTTTTTGGTGAGATTTGCTCTGATTGGCAACCTGGATAGGCATAGCCCTTAAGACCTGCTTGTAGTTATTCTGAACAAAGCCTGCTCAATACATACAGAAATATTAGATCTTTTCCTTCTACCTAATTTTAGTCAGGCTATACTAATCGAGACAACTTAGAACTCACATTTTTACCCTCATTATTTTGTTGTCCTTCATATTATTTCCTGGTGATAAATAGTATTACTATAACTAATAAAAATGAGAAGGAAATAGTATTCTGTTATGATACATGGAATATTATATTCTATTATGTGGTTTCTTTATATGCATGATTTTTCTTCTGATGTTTAAAAAGTTTCCCCTCATGTCTCCTTACTTCTGGATGTTGGACTTATCATATACAAAATTACATCCTTGACTTTACCAAAATGCAAATGTAATAAAGTTATTTATAACAACTTATAAATATGAAATATGCAGAGTTTGTGAAGTTTATTGATTTCCCATTAAAGTGTTCTGCAGATCAACATTTTATTCATTCAAAACTTCGTCTGTCTGCCTGTATATAACGCCAGTAACAGCTGCCAGTGTTAATGGAATTGGAATGCTCAGACAGCCAAAAGATCTGAGGTGGTCTCATGTAGATTGCTTCTAGAGAGCTTCTTCAAAAAACAACAACAACAACAACAAAAAGGAGACTTTTATATTTACTTGTACCCTTGTTTTTTGTTTACTTGTACCCTTACCGTACTCTGGTTGCATCTTCGAAGCTGTGCCAGACTGGTTGACCACTCTGTCAGGATATAGCACCTAAAACAGGACCACAGTTGAGCTATGCCCAAGCAAAAGCTCTGGATGCATCTGGAGCTTCTGCAGCAGCTGAACTCTAAATCTGCTCTTATTGGGCTATATTTTATGTTAGTTAATATTTACTCTCTGCCACCTCTGAGGCTTGGCAGTTTTCATCCTTGTAGTCTTTGCTGGAGCTACAAATTCCCTGATCTTACTGCAATACTCTCTCTGATCTTCTGCTCCATGCAGCTGGCCTTGGCAGCATCTTCTGCAGGCTTGCTCAGTTGCTCCTGTGCACAGGAGAGCTACAATCCTCTTCAGAGGGATCCCTCTCATCCACTCAGTCTTAAAGAAAAATAAGCCATCCATAAACAAAATAAGCATTCTTATTCATAGTTTGCTTGTGGAGGATTTCACTGCTTTCCACACTCCACACAGGCTATCTCTATAGGATTTAAGTAAGTGTCATTTCTTGCAAATTTTGACTTTGATAGGTGCATTGTTCTACCTTTTCAGAATATGCATAGGGAATGATAAAAAGAAATCAATAAGTGTTTACATATGCAATAAATAGGATTTTTTTATCATTGTAAAGCAGACAGCCATCTTATATAGGCATCAATGACAGAAACCTTCAATGAGGTTTTTGCTTTGGAAGCTACCTAATTGTCACAAACAGATGAACAGGTATTAATTTATATCAGTGAAGGCAGTATTGCAGGATTTTACAAAAACAGATTTTTGAAATCAGTGCATTTTATGCAATTTGTGGTTGGTATGAACAGGTAAGCAGGGAGGTGGGGTTATTTTTACAACTACAAGAAAGAAAGGATGCACTTAAAACCCTAATGTTGCTGTGCTTTTTTTGGATTCAAAATAAATTCTCATTTTAGGTCCCAGATTTACTTGATCTATGCTCAGGTATTTTCAAGTTAAAAAAAAAAAAAAAAAAAAAAAAGGGACTCAGGAACTCATAGAAAGCACTTTATGCTCATGTTGGTATTCTTATAAAAATGGAAGGTATATTCTTTGCATTTTTTTGAACAAAGCTGGAAAGAAATTTTAACTCTAGATATATAGTACTAGTTTCTTATCATGATTTTGTATTAGGCTAATTCATCTGAAGGTTTTCTGGGCTTATATTTAATTTAAGAAACAAGCTAAAGAAAAGAAGCCTTCTAAACCAAATATCTCTTTTTTACCCTGATATTTGCAGAGCTCTGATAAAAAATAAAGAAGTAAATTCCTACTTTCTGGAATGGGATTTACTCTATGTTATATAAGGACAATACTCGTGAATTACTGCATTCAGATTTCAAGATGTGAAAGGACAATGTTAAACAGAGATTATTCCACTGCTATTGTTCCTATTCTCAGAACTTGCCAGGCCTGTCTGAGAGATTTGCATTTATGGTCTATGCTCTATGGTCTATTAGGAGCTCATTGTTTTCCATTAGGAGCTCAAATTTTCTACTCTTGAGGTTTTTTTGTTTTTTTTTTGAGAGAGAGAGAGAGAGAATGCAGAGATAAATTAATTCATACAAAAGAATTTATCATGATAACAATTTGAAGAGTTGCTTCTAATCTCATTTCGTTGCAATGATGTTGAACTCAGCAATGTTTCTGATCACAGTTTTTCAAGGTATGACCAAATTTCAATGTCATGAAAAGTAGTGTTTCACATTAATTTCCTTCAATGAATGCTGTTTACGTGCATGGAAGTTTCAGATATATTAGCTGCTGTTTATATGCATGAAAGTTGCAGATATATTAGCTGAAGAGTGTTACTGAGCTTGTGCAGGAATCTAGTTTGAATGTATAGAGAAATCTGTGAATTTGAAACAAATGCCATGGTTTAACTTGAATATTTTTGCAAGTAGAGAAAATTCAATTAATATTTTTTCAATTATTTTACTTGAAACATTTTTTCCCCTCCTCCTATCTTACTGCTTTTAAAAGAATTAAGTAGATGACTTTATCAGCCACAAGATTTTTTGGAATGTCATGTTCTATGTATACGCTCATATTTTTCATAGTATGGAGCAATGTATATCTGTTAAGGAGAATTATAATCTTGCATACATATTTTTTTCATATAATTTGATTACATATTTCAAACTTCTGAAGGAGTAGACAGTTTTTCAAAATTTATCATATATTTCTTCTCTCCAGTTTCTCAAGAACTAAACATAGTAAATTTCCTCACCAAATAATATTGTACTCTCACAGTTAGCATAAAATAAAATCATCCTTTGATGTTACGTCTTCTTTCCTTTCATATTTAAAATTATAAATTCATCTTCTTTATTTACTTTTCAAGAGATAATTTTATTCTGTTGCAGGTTTATAGAAGGTTAGTACTGACTTTCATTGTTCAAGTCCATTCAGAATCTGACTTTTAATGAGACTATCCCATTTACATTTTTCCAATAACCAGTGTTTATTTTCTATGTAAAAGTGTGTTTTCTTTTCAGCAGTGTGTCAAGAGTGTGTTCTTTTCCTAATTCTAAGCTTGGGTATGTCTTGTTTTGAGTCTAGTGTAAAAATACCAAATGCACGCTGGGCAAAAAGAGTTTTTTCAAACTTAAAATTTAAGATATCATTGTCAGTGGAATCTAATTGTGTTTGCACACAATTATGCAGGCTTTAAACTATTACAAGTATGTGGGTATTTGGATGATGAATTATTAAAAAGAAAAAAAGTCTATGTGCAAATATAAGATTTTTTGGTAAAATATTTTGTAATGTCTACCCTTTGTCACACTTTCACCTCCCTCCCCTCACCAAAAAAAAAAAAAAGACCCCTGAATAGAAGAAAATTACTATGAAAAAAATTAGACATAATATTATTTTAGCAGAGTCAAGATCTTTCCATTGTTTAGGACTCTTATTAGCATGAAAAAGGAAGGGCATCTTTTCTCCATTTTAACTAACATAGATTTCCTGAAAATATGTTATATATCTCCTTTAAATTCCTGATTCCCAGAACGGCTGAGCAGTCTGTAATACCTACCATAATCAGTGTGGAATCTCAGCGTGCTTCATTGTTGAAAATCAGCAAGCATTTTTTGATACAAATTAGGAGATAAGTATTACTCTCCTATTTCTGTAACCTCTGGTCAGGATGTTATAAATGAAATTTAATTGAAGAGGATATTGCTTAATGCTTAGTCTAATAAGGACAAGACGTTGAGTTACTAATATTAAATTTAGTAATATAGTTGATGAATTCATGACAATTATTTTTGCCAAGTATTGCCCTAACTTCTAAGTAATTTTTCTTCACCAGGACTCCATCACACTCCAAATATCTGGTCCCTAAGAATACGGTCAAAAATTAAAAGTTGTACAGAGTTGAGAGATTTTGCATTCCCTTTAAAAATTAATCAATACATTATGAATATAGCTGCATACTTACTTGCTCCATACTTCATGCAAGTGAAATGTAGTTGTTAATATATTGAATACATTTCTGTAAATTTGCCTACTAAATAAAGGGTAAAATCCTGACGATAGTGAAGTCAAATGCAGGAAATTCACTTCAAAAAGGTCATGATTAATGCAATTAATTTTTAAAATCTTTACCTAGAAATGGAAATGATACTTTGAATATAGAAATTATAATTATTTAGGTCCTCCAGAGCCTTTGCTTTATTGTTTTGTCTGTAACCATATTTATTATGAAAAGTATGCACACAATAATAAAAAACTAATTTCTATATGAGAATTAGACATCAATTCATAATAATAAATTCTTAGTCCATTTTTCCTTAATACAAATACATCAATCAGACAATTCCAGCAAAGATAAGTAGTCCTCATTCTCTGCACTGACTATTTTAGAAAATATGGCATGTCTAAGTTTTAAATTTTAAACGAACATCTAGAAATGATGAAAATAAATGTTAGCAAATTTCCAATTTAGGGCAACTATATTTCAAACAAGTTATCTGGAATTGAAGATTTTCACAGAATTGCTTTACTCTTTGACAGTGAAAAGCACATTGCTTTCCTTCAGTAGAAGGTTTGTTTTTTGTTTTTTGTTTTTTTTCCTATTATACTACATTTTAACAAGTTTTGCAATTTCATGAAATGAAGTAATTGACTAATAATGCTAAAAGTCCAGAAAAACATAAACTGTGGTATTCTACAGATCAATTGCCCAGGCCAAGAGACTTTTTTTTTTTAAGACTACTTAAAAGAATATAAGAAAACCATCAGACATACAGGAAAATTTTCCTGGTGAAGCAAACAAGTTGCAAATCTTGATTTAAATACATTGTGCTCATTGTTTATGTACAGCTCTGAAAGTACTCTGAAATGAGAGATGGGTATAGACTAGGAGGTAATATAGCAAAGTGGCTCAATACTCTTCTCCACAGGTTAGAGCTTAAATTCTGAAACTTGGCATAGGAAAAGGTAAGGAGAGTAAAAGAAAAGCAGTAATAACTGAACTGAACACGATTATTTTCCATGAAACCAAAAGTAACTAAAAGAATTTAAGATATACATATTTCCAAACTGTCTCTTCCAGAGGACAGGGATGTTAACAATGATTCTAATTATCTTTCTCTTCACTTCTTGGGTTTTGAAGAAAGTTTACATTATAGCATCAGGACTGTAGGAAAACTTATAACTTGTGATAGATAAATTACAGCAGAGACAAGAAAGGAGAATAGGGAAAAATAAAAGAAATCTGCATGAGAGACTTTTTTTTTTAATGTCTACAATTTTCCTCAGTTTATTTTACCCTCTTTTCTGATCCTAAATCTATGAGCTGCGCTGGGTCATGTATTCCAGTTGAGAGTAGAAAGATGTTTTGATTCATTTAATCTGCTTCTGCATTGAAACAAATTTAGTATAAAATGGAAGTATGAACAGTAAAATGAAAAAAAAATCAATAACAAAGTTCCAGCAGGAAAAAAAAAAAGAACAAGTACATATGATATATTTTATCACGAGAAAGCTTGGAAAGGGAAAAAGCTAGATAACTTGGAGTATTAGAGCTCTTAGGCCATTTATAGGGTAACATTGACTGCAGCCTTGAAAGCTCTTGGGTGCCCTGTCCATTTAGCAAGAGAGATGGTAGGATGATGACAGACGGCATCGATTGGTCTCAGCAAAGGAAGGGGAGGAAATCCAAAATTAGAAGAGCTGTGTCTCTGAGAGTGAGATGAGGGCATGAGTTACTTCATGTTTGTATATGTCAGAGTAGCACCTACTGCTGACAAGAAAGAAAACAAAAGGCATCAAAGCAGCATGGCATTTCTTATGGTTGTTTGTATGTAAATGTAAAGGAAGTACATGCAAATGTAAATGAAGACTCAGCCAGCCTAGGAAAGTGAGAGGAAAAGAGGAAGTGACATAAAATAAAGTCATTAAAATCGGAGTCAATATTTTTGCTAGTAGGATTTCAATCAAGTGTGATTATACTGCAAAAAGTAAATAGAAAACATAAGGCTGAAATTGTGATTTGTATTATGTGTAATGCAGTAGAGATTACAGCTTTGTTGTGCTAGATGCTGAACATGAACAAATATGTCATTTGTTCAGAAAAAGAACATTTTTTCCTAATGTGGAAAAAAAGCAAAAATGATGGGAAAATATAGAAGTGACTAATGTTCTGAAAAAGGCTGTAGAAATCCTGTAAATGTAATGCTACCTTTTGAATCCAAGACCAGCCTCTTACTCTGAAGACTTGAGCACTTCGCTAAATAACATACAATAATAAGGCTTAAAGGGAAATTGTGTAGCAGGGACGCACACTTTCCCTCACTCTCTCCTAGAGAATCAAGTATTGTGAACAGCAATTTTTAACCGGCTTTCTACACTGGGTTTTCTGTGCTATGACTACCTGAAATATTTGCATAACAGTTCCCAGCATATACAAAAGTGTTGCCATAATGTACGTTCCTTCCTTCCATAAAGTACTGATGAAATATTTCAGATTTATATTCTAAAAAAAGGCAGCATGATAGAAGCATTGACAATACAAAATATTTTCTGATGAGATGTGGAGATTTGTAGTTTTGACTGAAAGTAATTTTAGCTGCATTAAAACTGAAAACATTCTGCTTTCATACCTGCCTGCTAGTGACAGCTGTATTCCTCCCTTTTTTCAAAAGTACCTCTTTATTTCAAGCATCTGAAGTTACTTTCTGTGTCAGTAATATCCTTCCTGAGTTATATATGAAATCCCTTCTTTCTTTCCCTTCCATTTTTTTCTCCCTGTTCTTTTGGCAAATCTTCTTTCACTCTTTCTGCCACACCTGCCCTGCACACTCCTATCATGGATCCCCTTCCCAGGGGCTGAGCACTGATCCAGCTCTTGTTTTGCCAGGGTTGCTTGCTCATGCAGTGGTAGTGATGTGCTGTGGAGTTTTCAGATTAGAAATGGCTTGTATTGGGGACCTGTACATTTTTGCTAGGCAGTAGATGTCCCTTCAGACCTGCCTGTGAAGACATTGATGTCGTTCAATGCTGTTAAAGCATAACTGAAGCTATTTTGGTCAAGAAAGAAATTTGTATTTGGCCAGTTTTCTAGGCCAGATTCATGTGTTGATTTCATTTGTCTGTTTAAATTAGACCTTTAGAAATCTTGATGCAGGTAGCTGATGAGCCAACTAGGGGAGGGGCACTGATACTCTGTTAACAGAGATGGTCTAGTGGGAAATTGAGGGTTGGGGAAAGTCTTGGCTGCAGTGACCACAAGATGTTGTAATTCACCATCCTGCGTGGAGGAAGCTGGGCAAGAAGTAGGATAGCTGCCTTGGACTTCAAGAGAGCTGACTTTGACCTCTTCAGGGAGGTCTTTGGAGCAGTCCCTTGGGCCAGGGTCATAGAAGGAAAGGGGGTCCAGGAGAGCTGGCTAATATTCAAGCACCACTAACTCCAAGCTCAGGATCTGTGTATTCCCACAAAAAAGAAGTCGAGTAAGCGGGGCAGGAGACCTGTATGGATTGGCATGGAGCTCCCGAGCAAAGCTAACAAGAAAAAAAATGAGAGTACAGCTTGTGGAAGAAGGGACAGACCACGTGGGAAGAATATAGAAGCATCGCCAGAGAATGCAGATGCAAAATGAGGAAGGCCAAAGCCCACGTGGAATTAGAGTTGGCGAGGCATGTCAGGG
>JAUBOD010000218.1:574203-595444 GCA_032353885.1 Nothura maculosa | reverse complement strand
ACCCGCCTGGATGCCACCCTGTGCCACCTGCTCTAGGTGTGCCTGCTGGAGCGGGAAGGTTGGACTAGATGATCTCTCGAGGTCCCTTCCAACCTTATAGATTCTGTGATTCTGTGATACCCCTTACAAGAACTCAGACTGCTCAGGGAGATGACAGAGGTGGTGCCATATTCTTGACTCTCTCTTTAGGAGGAAAGATCTATGCAGTATTTGAAAGAAACCCAAGGTTTTGAAAAATGAATCTGAGTAATACCTCTATAGCCCTAAGGAAGTACAGAGAACTACATTCAGTTTAGTGTGGTATATCACAGGAAGCGAGTGGAAGGTAGTCTTTTAAATCATGAAAATTCCTATGTAGTTTCTTATACTCCTTAGTGTTATGAAGCACTCAAAAATATTATGGATAAGATCTTAGAATAAAAGACCAAGTGTTAATGCATATGAAATTACTTTCTATATGAGTTCTTATATCACCTTTAACACTATTAGATCAAAATATCTTCCAGACATACGTTAAGCTATGTGGTTAACAGATTTATGGGTGGATATCATTCTCTCTTGGTCACTTGTCAAGGGATGGATTGGCTGTACATGCAATATATACCCTGCCTTCCCCCTGTCTTTTTCCTCCCTTTAAGTCCATTTAAGAAGTCCATTTAAAGAATTCTATCTCATGTCTAGATTTTAAAAAACAGTAAGTCATTTGCAAATTTAATTCTGTCAGAGATAATGAGGAAAGTTTATCTTCTGTAGTGACTGCCTTTGGATTAAATTTAAAAAGTTGGATTTGTATTTTAACTAGTCATCTGACAACATTCTATTCATGTAAATGAGATGCATCTTCTTAGTATTTGTTTACCTTCCATGTTTAAAAGATATTCAGGTATCACTCTCCTTTTATTTCATACTCAGGACAAAGTAGAGTTTTTAGTGCTTTTTGTGTACATGACAATATTCTAATAGATAAACCTATTAGTACACCTAAGTTGTAGGTACCTATAGGTGCCTACAGGTGATACGTACTCTCATCAAAGATGAAAAACAGAATTATTTCTATTGTATGTATTAGGGATCCATGAAATAGGAGTAACTTAATTGTTAACCAATAGATTTTTTTCCTTTTTTTTTTATTTTAAATACATGTTGCATTGCTACTTGGCTTCCTTTCTCTTGACTACAAAAGCTGGACATTTTTTACTTATTTTGCCTTTCCAGGCCATCAGAATAAGGAACAAGTTTGTTTGTACAAGAGGATACTGAACAGTTATTCCTTCTGTATTAAGTGCAGGTTAGTATAAATATTTCTGTTAACCATGAAAACAAGCAGTATCATGAAACCCTTTGGTGCTTAGTTGATTTTGCTGATTGTAGACTTTCCTGCAACATACCTCGAGATTGCTTTGGCTGGTGGAAAAGTGATTGTTGGTAAGGATTTATTGCATGGGCTTTACATGAAAACCAAGAGAAAGAAGTCCCAGCGTGACGAGACTCAGTAAGTTTAGATGGTTTTCGTTTCATCCAAATCTTTCAGATTTATGCCAGAAATGAGACAAGACACCGGGTTTGTAATTTTAATGGAAAGCCTTTGCAAATTTTCATGAATGCTCTCCATGAAGATTCTCAGTTAGCCAACTTAGCATACATGTATCTTAAATGGCACTGCACATAATGATACATAAATTGTATGAGGTAGCATGTTGTTTAATTTTGCCTTTTTTTCTTTACTATTAAATGCTAAAAGGACAGAACTATTACAGCCATTAAAGAACTTAGTCTTCATGATTAGCATTTCAAATTCAAAGGTTCACTTGTGTTTTTATATATGAAAAACATGTTTCTGTTTATTCTGAGTGATATTTTAAAAATTCATGTAATATAATCTTTCAAATAAAATCAACATAATAGGTACTTTTGAAAGATTTTAGACCACAAAGTTCAATTGCTAAGATTACAGTCTATAGCTAATATTAGATTTACATATCTGTGAATAAAAATTGCTGTAACTAGTTGTTCTAACTAGTCTCTATTTTGCTTGCAATATACGTTCTATTTAAATATGAAATTTGTTTACATATCTAATTTAATAATCTAAACATCTAAAATAGAATACCACATCATAACTGAATCATATCTGAATTGATGATTTATCATCATTAAATTGATGGTTCATCTTGATATCTAACAATTAATATGCATAATTTTGTTTTTATTGTTTCAAGATATGAGATACAAAGTCATGTAAAGACAATTGTTTCTAAATGTGAGAGATAAAAGCTAGTAAGAGGCACACTACATATTTTTACCTGTAGTAAGCTAACTTTTATATATGTGCATATATGTGCTCACTGTGTAGGTCTAGTTGCTTAACATTAAATTTCCTATTCCTTATTATAGCATTAATATTATGAGCTGCCAGGAATATCTTGGCATGAGTTTCTGTGGTAGTCATTTCCTCAGCATGACACTGTGATTGCCTATTCATACTTTACTGCAAAATTACTTCTAATATAGATACGAAGCTATTATATAAACAAACAAGTTGTTGAAAGCCTTATCCACACTTTTTCTTCTGTATACAATAAGATTTTTTTTAAAATCCATTAAATTCCTTGCTTGAATTCTTTAGTAACATGAACTATTAAAATCATCTTGCATTATAAATAATAATAGAGGACGTGTAAATAATAGTTAAAGACAAAAGTTGTCTGAATTTTTCTTGTTGCATATCCAATATATTGATTGGGAAAAGGAATGGTTAATATTCGCACTGAAGAAATTACACATCTCTCTGAATGTGGTTAGCTAATTATATATTTCTTGCACCTGGAACCAGTTTTAGGGCAAGTACAGATGAAGAAAGTAAGCAGCACTAGAAAAGAAAGGAAAACTCTAGCTACACCAGTCTTCGAAGGAGATTCTATTTTTTTTTTAAGAAAGAACAGAAATGAACTTACGTACAACAGGACAAAAGTCGTTAAGCTAGATAAAGTAGCCCCTACAATAGGAAATATTTACCTTTTTATTTTCTGGACAACTATAAAGAAATCTATACAAATTTAGCTATTGGAAACCTAAGAGCAGCATATGCTTTGTACAGTGGAGTCCATCCGCTTATCAGGAATTCCTGTAAAATTTTATGGTCAGCTGCTTTTGAAAAAAGGAAAAGGAAAATGTTCACCAACATCAGAAGAACTGTTATTTTTTAAAAACAAATTTTACCAGAAAAGGAATTAGGGTTCATTTCTAAATCAAAAACGGAAGGGCAAAGATAAGCCAATTTTCACAAACCTAATTGGGTTTGCTTTTTCAAAAAAATATCATGGAGTGAAAAAAAAAGTTGCAATGGTCTGAATAAATATATTACAGGATAAAATCTTGGAGCTTAAAAGGGAAATGAAATTGAACTAACTTTTATTAGTTTCTCTTGAAAAAAATTACATATAAAGTTTTTAAGAAATAATGTAAGAAGTTCTGTGCATCTGTTCTCAAAATATTAACTGCCTACAGTGGACAGATACACACAAATTTTTCTTTTACTTTAATAATATCCTGCTGCTTAAATATTAAAGTCAATTAAAATTTACCATGGTGAAGCTCATGAAGCTCACCATGGAAATAAATATAGTAATCATTTTGATTTTTGTTCCACTTGGTAGCATTCTGAGGAGTTATCTGGCTGTGAGGAAGTGCAATATGTTAATGTAGATACTTCATTGTATTATATAGATAGGCAGACTTTTCAAAATGATGTTTCCTTCATACGTATTTTTAGGGGTCCTTTTTTGTTTGTTTATTTGTTTTCTCTTGGCTTTGATTTTACTGTGAGGTGCTGTTGGCTTCAGCATTTTCTGAAACATGAATGTCGAAGGTCATCCTCAGAGGATTCTCACAAGGTTTGGGATATAAGTTCTTAACTCTGAAGCAGATTTTTCTTGTCCCTAGCTCCTTAAGTGCATTTGCAATACAATTCCCCTTGCAATTTCAGACTAGTGGAAAAGGTACCCAAGATGAATGTAAATCAGCTGGCTAATGTTTTCTAGAGATGAAGGTCATATTCATGGTTGATCTTGATCATCATACTAGATTGCATATACCACTCGGTACACAGCAGAATTCTCATACATTGTTTTATATTGTCCATCTTGAATTTTTATCATTACTCAAAGTCTTTTCTGTTGCAAACGGATAAAACTTGAGCCTCATTATCTTTACATCAACCACTGTATGATGTCTGTTTGGCAGGGCATTTAGAACAATTATTTCAAAAATATATGGACAACACATCTGTCTTATTTTTAATGGTAATAATGTAGGAAAAATACATTAAAAAAAACCACAAACATAAGTGTTTATTCAAATCAATCTATGTTCCAAAACAGAGAAAAAGTGCTCTAATCTGAAGTCAAAAGACGAGGGTTAGATCTGCCTTGTTGAGAGAATCAACAGATAATTCCAACAAATGAGAATAATCTTTACCAATTACACACAGCTTTGTAAGATGTGACAGTTTAAAACTTTCCTTAGGAGTAGCATATTCTTTAGGTTGAATATTGCAAAGAGAATTCCACAGCAGTTACACTCACTGGGAAGCTGCCAACTTTGCTGTATGTCCCAGAGAGTTGAAAGAGCAGGAAAATGAAGTTGTTCAGACCTGATTTGAAGATGAGCTATTCATTTTAGAGAAATAAGCATTGAGTTCCATTTCCAGGAAACCATGACTATGTGAACAAATCCAGAATTCACTGTTAGAAATGCTTTGAGAATGCTGAATGCTGTAATCTAAAATTGAAAATATTCATTTGGTAATTGGTTTCCAATAAATGACACAGCAAAATGCCCTAACTTACTTATTACTCTATGCGTGAAAAAGATTGAAGATTGAAAAGGAGGAATGATGCAGAATCTGAAAATGCTGCATATACATATGCAAAAATAAGAAGCACAGGAGGTTCCACCTGCAGCTGAGGGGGAACTTCTTTACTGTGAGGGTGACAGAGCAGTGGAACAGGCTGCCCAGGGAGGTTGTGGAGTCTCCTTCTCTGGAGGTCTTCAAAACCCACCTGAATGCCACCCTGTGCCACATGCTCTAGGTGACCCTGCTTAAGCGGGAAGGTTGGACTAGACGATCTCTGGAGGTCCCTTCCAACCTTGAAGATTCTGTGATTCTGTGAAATGTAAAACTTGTTAGCTTGTTTGGTCTGGAACACTGTGATCTGTGAAAACACGACCTTGTACTCCTGTCTCTGCACTACCACACGATGCAAGAGTATTTCAGTGTCTCTGTCCTAAGAATAAAAGTTCTCTTGGGACAAAAGGTAATGAAAATAGCAGAGGGAGGGAAAAAAAGAAGCCAGAATGTAAGAGCTGTGAAACTGTACATCATTCAGAAAGAGAAAGCAATGAGTTGGAAAATAATCTGGTTGGAAGACAGCTAGTTGCAGCAACAAAGTATTTAGTCTAAAGACCAATTCATCAAAACTACAGCAGTAGCTGAGATAAAAAGAATAAACAAAAGAAAAAGGATTTTATGAGAATGTCCAAATCTCTGATAATGAGATAAACAAGACTCCAGTTAAATATCTAGAAAATAATAAATAGAAGAAAGAACACACAGAGTATCTTTTTTTTGTGTGTGTCTTGCCAAAGTCACTTTGGATTGATGATAAAAGATAGAAAATACTCTGGAAAGAATCAGAACAATAAAGTGTAAAAATAATTTTGAAGTGAATAGACTGAATCTTTGAAAGCAGGTGGGAATCAAGGCAAAGGATTTTTTAAAAGGGAATGGGTGCAATATTTAGTCATAGGCTGTTTGGATAAACCACAGAAGACATAGAAGACATAGAAGATAACGTTAAATGTTACAAGGAGGAATGAGGGAGGAAGCAGGTAAGGTATTCGTAGAAAAATAGAAGATTCCTTGATGTGTGTTATTTTTGTTATGCAGTATTTTATGCCTTTCATGTAGCATCTTGCATGAAACAAATAGTTTATGTGCCAAAAACCAGTTTGCTACAAATCGAAACAAAAGGGAAAATGAAAAATACACTGAAACTCACTACCTATCTTCTGGGTTGAATGCTATGCACGAATGTGTCACAAAGATAAGGAGAAGCGCTTTAAGAAAAATGAAATGTGCTTTTGTACTGCACAGTCCCATGCACTGACAGACAGTAAGATAGACTGAAGGAGACAGGAGAAAGTTCAGGGTCAAAATGATGTGAAATGATGCACCTGACAAACACATGTAAGGCAAATGTTTCTCCAGGCTCTCTGGGGAATCAAGAAAATCAATGCTCACACTTATTTGATGTTTGAGAGTTCTGGTGCAAAAAACCTGCTGGCAAACTGTCACACTCACACGTAGAGCATCTGTGCACACTGGTTAGGCTGAGGAGAATCACGGCTGCAGGGCAATGGCCTGCAAAGAAACCACCTTCATGCCACAGGATGTCCACAGCAGGACTGCAGCTACCGTCATTTGAAATACAGGAGTCGAAACAACAAAGTGACATGGTTAAGTCCATCCATCGGGCTACTCAAGGCAGGACAGCAGCATGATTTGTGCTCTCTGCTGCTGAAGGAATGAAAAAGCAAATGAGATGGAGGGCACCCATCTCAAGCAGCTACCCCTAGGGTGGACAGGAGCGAACACAAAAGGAATGCCTCTATCCACTACTCATTTCCTTTTTTCTTGTGGCTTCATAGGGGAGGATGAAAAAGGAGGAGTTAGAACACCTGGATGAAACCTGTCATATCAAATGCTCATTTCCTTATCCATCAAAACAATCATTTTTGTCTTATGAATGTTCAGTTTGCTCTCACTTTGCTAAGAAGAGGAACAGGCGTAGGCACAGCCTATTACAACATCTGCCTCAGGAATCTGAGCAACTTGGCAGTTTAGGGAGGAAATGACTGAAGAACAAATCCACAGGGGCTGGTTTGGACGGTTGTCAAGGCGATGTCATTCTGGTTCTCTAAACTTGCATTTTGTTTCAGTTTGCTTTTAAAAAAGCAATGGGATCTCTAGAACAGGGCTCTCTTTAAGCACAACCCAATCTAATAGATGACTGCATTTTTTACCAACTTTATAGTTGAAGGTCAAGCCACAGAGTTTGCACTTCTAAACACACACAATAGGAGTGGGGCAGGGTATGGAAACATTGAATTCAGGGAGATAATTGCTCTATTATTCATCCAGTAGTATTAAGAGAAGTGTGTGTTGGTGGTCGCTTTTAAAAACAACTACAATGAAAGCTAAAAAATGGAATAGCCTCAGTTAATAGACAATGGTGAAAATAATAGCCTTCACATTTTCTATGTTTTTGTTTCTTCTTAAATTGCTATTGTTCTTAGTTTTGTTGTCATTAAAATATAGAAGGTCGAATTAGAGCATTAGTATAGCTAAGGGTATATAGAGCAAGCTAGGATGCATTGTTTCAAATATTTAAGCACTCTTGTAAATGGCTGAAGGACAATGTTTAGCTTTAAGCTTTAGCTCAGAAATCTATGGCCTCCTTTTCAATTTTGCCTTTCTTCGTAGTAACCAGAATGTGATATATCTCTGTTGAAGGACAGGGTATGTAGTTCAGGAGCTTTGTTTTGTGTTAAGTAAACATTTCTTTATTTTAATAAATATGAGTCAGATATGTGCAGCTCTATAATGTGTTGCTATTGCAGCTGACAGTGGAAATCAAGCTCAGGGATTCTCTTTTCTTTATTTAATCATGTAATTTCCTTTCTGTTCTTCAGAGAAAGAGAGCAAAGCATCCAGGAGCAAGAACCAGACATACGGGGGAAATCGATCAAACAATTTAATGAAATACTTAGCAGGATTGGAAAAGTAAAATCCATAGATGCTTAGGAAGTTGACCTTAATAACAGCCACCATGGAGACATATTTATATGCACATTAACGAGGCCCTGCAAGCCCCTTGAGGCACAGACCACATATATCTCCAGCAGTCTGGTAAAGCATCTGTTCTATGATTACTCTGTGCTATAAATTGTTTTGCACTGCCCGGAATGATTGAAATGTGCTAAGAAATATGACAAATAATAAATGGACTATGACTCTACTTTGGGAAGGTGTCTACACGGAAGGAGCGTAGGCTGTGGAGTGAGTTGATGGGAACTGCCCTCTGCACGTCAAATGCGAGCAAGCCAGCATAAAGAAGTGTTGAGGAAGCTAGTCCAAGCAGCCAGCCTCTCTCCACAACAGACACATCCTACATAGTGACAGTGAAGAGGTGACGTCTTAACTGCATACTTTGATTTAATATCAGTCTAAAATGAGCACCAAGAAAAGAGTTTGGGATAAAAATCTTCTTTGGTGTAATCCTGCAGGAAAAATGTCTGTGGCTCTTGCACATATTTAATAAGATTGCTGCTTCAATGTAAATATCATGTCAAACGGGCTCCTTCCTACCTTCTCCTCTCAGCTGCTACCCGGGAGCTGTTACCCTTTAGAAAGCAGCGTGCAGCTACTGAAGTTCAGCTATGATGGTCAGATCTATCCAGCCCACACATCAGTGAGGCCAGCAGAATGTCATCCCTGCTGCTAAGGGGAGTCAGGCAGCATGAGCAGGGTTCTGACCACAAAACCTGCCAGCAGTGGAGCTTCCTCTGAGCCAGGCAGGGCTCAACTGACAGGCTCCTTCCCACGCAGAATGCTTGGACATGGGGATGCTGGCTCCATCATCGCTGTGCTGGCGCGTAGCACCCGTACCTGCACAGTGTCCTGCAGAGAGGAAGGGACAGGCTGGGACAGGCTTTCCCTTCCAAATTTCTCTAAACTAGATGAGACTTATTAATAATGAAAGAAAATGGTGACATCAAACCTTTGGGTAGCAGTCTCCTCATACACAGATACAAAAAAAAAACAAACAAACAAAAAAGTGAAATCCTTTTTTCTGAGTAATTTATTTAAACTGGCTTCTGCTATTCTCTGAGGTCTTACTTCCCATGACTCAAGTTAAGTTACCCCTTTAGGTCTTCAGCCTTTCTTTTTCTTTTTTTTTTTTTCTTCAATCTTTAGCTGCTGCTATCTGCATTATTACAATTTTGTTTACAAAATCTTTTTCTCATCTAACACAAATTCTTAGAGGAAAAAAAACTCACAATAGCTGGTTCACCATTGGTCTGTATTGTTTGCATTAAAGCAAAATGAACGCAGTTCATTATCTGATTAAGCACTTCAAATTTCCTTTGCCTTATTTTAAATGTTATCAAGGAACCTGGCAATGGTGGACTGAACTAGTTGAAGGAGGAATGAAAGATGCATTTTAGCTATACTTTCATATAGGAACAGGTCAGGTGAGAAAAAAAGCATGACCTCTTTTAATTAGTCCTTCTTAAGCTCATCTTAATCTCTGGATTTCCATGATGATAGCTTTTCCATGATGATAGCTTTTCCATGATGATAGCTTTTTATTTTCTCCCATCTGAGCATAGGGAAAATTCTCCTTATATTGTTTGCTGAAGCCACACTGCTAGCAGTAAAAAATTCCAGCTCATGTCTGCTGTAAGCAGCGTAGCTCAGTGTAGAGAGCCCTGCAGTGCGCTCTAAGGAGGCCAGCCCTGCAGCCCAGAAGGGGAAAGAGTTTTCTTACAGTGCTTATCACAGGATGATGTCCCTCTGTGTCCTCCTCCCTGAACTGTGTCACCAATCTATTGGTCATTCACACGTCCAGGCACATGTGAGAGAATCGACTCTTCCAGGCTCTGTTACCCAGGCAGGCAGGAACCCCTCACAGTCCACAGTTCTTACTGTCAAACCTAAAGATTATTCACAGAAGTGAAAATCATAAAGTTGAAAATGCAAAGGATAAATATTCCTTTGTTTTTCCCTGTGCTGTTATGTTTGATTCCTTTTGACCCAACATAGAATAGAGGCAAGTGTGCAAACTCAGGTGTGCAAGCACATGCATACATTCTTGGTCAAACACACACAGACACATACAAACTAGCTTATAATGAGTGCATCTTCTATTGTCAAGGATCTATTTTTCTAATCAAATAGTCCTTTTCAAAGGACTACTTTTTTTTTTTTTATTTACTAACTATTCTTTTTTTTCCAAAATGTTTTTACTGTATTTTCCCCTTTCTTATTTTCCCTTGGAGTTATCTTATATGTCCAAAATGAATCTTTGTTCTCAATCTTTTATATACAAAAGGTCACTTATCCTCATAATTGTGCTCAGGGCTTTAAATGTTAATGTATCCCTCCATAGCAGATTTTAAAATGAATTGGTGAGCTGTAAGCAAGATTTTCACAAGGATGGCTATAAACAGTGCTAATCTAAAGTTATATCACACAAAATGAGTCTCTGGAAGTCACCTGTGAGTGGGGAAAAAATGTGGTGTAAATTGAGAATAGATAAACAAATGTTTTCCATTGTTAGTGGACTGAAGTATTTTTACAATCTGTATGTTTTCCTTAAGTGCATGAGTTGTTCCCCATCAGTATGTTATGCCTGACCACAAAGAATAAAATACATAAGCCATAAAATTTCTTTACTTGTAAACAACAATCTTTTCAACTCTTAGTTTCTATTCCAACTTACCCTGGAAGAATATTTTGCTGGCAAATGCTGATAAAGTCTTGTAAAAAGATGTTTCACAGTATAGCAAATAAAGTAGCCCAGAAATCTGGAGCAGGCAGGTGAAGCCAACACTTTGGTCACAATTTCTGTATCTTGAAAAATCACCCTAGAGGCTGTTGCTGCATATATTCAAAGGTAGATGCTCTTCATCAGCTTTGGGACAACTTCAGTAAGTGACTTCAGTGGGTTTTGGATCAGGCACTTCCTCTTCATTACTTGGATTCAGATGCAAACTGCATGACCTCCAGCTTTATCATAAAGCTTTCATGTGTGTTTTGAAGTATTTAATTAAGTTTTCAATTAACCATTATTTGAACACTGGCCATTCTGCTTCTGAAATATATTTGATGAGGAATTAGACCATGTTTAAACCTACATTATTAAACCTGCATTAAGCTTTTAATAAAAGCAAACTCCACAAGTGCTGCATTCAGGCCGCATACATGAGAAGAAAGTATATCTTCAAGACTATGTTTCTCTATTTAGGACATCTCCATTTCAATTTATTTAAATTCAATTATAGTTGTGTTGAATCTAGATGCATAATAATCCTTCTAAAATGAGCTGAATTTGAGAAAGATTCTTCTCTATATATTTTATATTCTATCATGTACATAATGAATTCTAGTAAGATAATGTTTCTAGCAAAGAATACTCTACCTAGTTTACACTGAAGTGATCTTCTCAGTCATAGTACCTATTTTCTTATTATTGACAAGCTTTACAATCACATATCACATATATATGTGGATATCTTAAAATTTGAGGACTTGAATGTTTTTGATGTGCAATGTTTTCTCTGTGAGAACATTTCCAGAGAACAGTTACTAGAAACAATAACAAAGACTATTAGCTTCAGATGACCCTTAAAATAATGTTAGAATAATTACTTGAACCCATTGTGTCAACAGGTATACCAACTTTGCCAGCAATATTTGCCAGCAATGACAGATGATAAATTGAAAAACATATTTCTTCTAGGAAGATCTCCATAGCTGATCTAGAAGGTAGGTAGCGCCTAAAGATAGTATGCTATGTAAAGCTTAAGGCTTTTATGTTTTCATGCAGTTTCTGTGTTTTCCGATTTTTTTTTCAAATAGTGTCCTTTTTGTAAAATTCCATGTAATTACTTTTTAATTGATATTTTTTAAAAAATTATTTGAAATAACTAAATATTGGAAACTACATTACTCAACAGAAGTCTGAACAAATTAATAGGCCCTAAAACGCGACAGGGACATTACCTGCCTAGATCCACATTAGTCCCATTGAAAGGGAAGAATCCAAATTTAATAACCACGGTTATCACTGCACTTTGCATACCATTGTTAATAGCCAGTTCTAGTATGCTATTTTCAGCCAAACTGGCAGAAAATGATTCTGAAGTGTTGCTGATAACTTCTTCTACAAAAGTAAGTTGTTGGACTAGCTGAGAAACAATGCTGCAAAAAGGCAAACTCCAATTTTTAGATGACATATGATATAGAAATATAAACCAATTTAATCTGGAATGGACATCTGGAGGCCACTCCATGAAACTTCCTGTTCTAATCAGGGCTATCATCAGTCAGATGCATTTGCTTAGGCTATCCCCCAGTTTATTTGTCAAAATCTCCAAAGATGGAGGGTCCATGTTTCCCCGTGAGTGCCTGCATTTAGCTACTCTCATGGTGATTTTTTTTTTCTAATTGGAATTTCCCTTGCTAGGGAAGGTTGTTTCACTGGCCACTTCTGAGAGGAGTTTGGCCGTTTATCCTAGCACTAAACTTTAGGCACCTGCAGACAGCTATATCAAACACAATTCATAGTAAGGTGCTTGGTAATTCAACAAGAATTTGAACATTGCACAAGATTCAAATTATTTATTGGAACTTATTCCAATACTCTTTACATTTAAAGATACAAATAAATAAATAAATAAATAAATAAATAAATAAATAAGTGCTCCCTGGACAAAAATAATCTGTTTATATCTGCAGAAGCTCATCTATTCATTCTTTGAGGATTCTCTCACTAACATAATGTAGCTGAAAGGATAGTAATAGAAATATATATAGATATAAAACATTGAATGCTGAAGCCCGCAGTCTCTTGTGTAAGGACTGGAAAAATTGTCAAGATGAAATCCTGAAGAATTTGAATATACTTCATGCTGGTGCAGTCTAGTGTCTGTAGGCAATTCAGGATTACTTTGGGTTTTTTTAAGCCATGTATATGTTAGCTTGCAAGTGAGCATCCCAAGTGAAATCAGAATCATTAGGTGAATGTATTTGAATGATTCAGTGTTTAGCTAAAGTACAAACAGGTGTAATATGAAGCCTCAGGCAGGATCATTTTATAGTAGACAGCATCCTTCTTCTTGCGTCATCTCCTTTAATCTGGATCCTCCTTATTGCTCAAAGTAACAATTATACTGAATTTTCATAAATATATATTTTTAAGTAGAAACTGTAATATTTTAAGAAGAAAATTGTATTATGAAATATTCTCAGTTGTTAAGAAATCTCTGGACCCTGAAACATTGTGACATGATCTCATAGGTTAGAGGTATAATGTTTATTCATTCTATAAGAATAAAATTGTCCAAGATGTTCTGCAGAATCCCTTCAATCCAAAACTAGTTTGTGTATGCAGTGAAACAAAAGATGGTACTATCCTTGCTGCTGCAGAAGGAATTTGAATATTGCATTATTTTGCATTGATTTATATTTTTTTATTGAGATAGTTTAGAGCTAAGACTATGAATACTGGTCATTCTCCCTTCTATCTTCATAGAAATGAAAGATAACTGATCTGAGAA
The DNA here is from genome assembly GCA_032353885.1 of Nothura maculosa. Classification (NCBI taxonomy): domain Eukaryota; kingdom Metazoa; phylum Chordata; class Aves; order Tinamiformes; family Tinamidae; genus Nothura; species Nothura maculosa. The sequence continues at coordinate 582,040 of JAUBOD010000218.1, read as the reverse complement.
ACTTACAATGGCAACAATAGAAATCAAATTGCTTGCTTTTAGCTAAAAAAAAACCCACTAATTTTCTATTAGTGGACTGAGATGGAATATATGTTGTGTCTGTTATAGACTTCCTACTACCTAGTGTTCAGTAACATTTATTCTTGTAGTGATAAGTGAAGTCAGTGAAAATAGGTTGGGGTTATCTATTAGCCTTTGTTGAACTGGAATTTATTAGATGAACTGTTTCATCTTAGAAAAAGAAAATCTTTACAAAAATAAAGTTGATACTGACCCATCTCTCAGCTATGTCAAAATAAGCACAAGGTTTCTTTTGTCCAGTTATCTTAGAATATTTTTTCTTTTCTTTTCTCTCTCTCTTTTTTTTTTTTTTTTAAGTGTCTAAATGTAGCACAATGGCCCTACTCTCAGGAAGTGGAAATGAACTGTGAGTCCCTCTTCTGCTTGATGGAATTTGAACTGAGTCTACCTGTACTGTGTTGGTGGTTCTGCAGGGATTATTTTATCTTATGTTAATCATTAAGCATGCATTAAATTAGGATTGTGATCTAATTCATAATCATTTTCATCATTTTCATTCTGAGTAATCTTCTATAAAATTAACAATGGGGATGATGATGGGGAACTTTAAATATCTCACTAGATAAAATAAGTTATCAGAAAATAACCAGTATTGTTTATACTACAACTTCTAAATGGGATATTTTTATTCTCTCTCTCTTACTTTTTTTTTTTTCTTTTTTCCCTTCCTCCTTCCTAACCAGCAAGATGCAGGTCTTCTTGTCTAGCTGGTTTGTGGTAAGCATCCTTGCCATTTACATATAAGATTTTCTTCACTGGCACTGAATTTATGCTGAACTGAAAAATCAATTATTTATAGAGCCCTTCTGCAAGACACACAACTTCCCACACATATCTCTCAGAAGATAAGTAAAACCAATACTTATTCTGATAATGCGATATTAATCAGAAAACCATACATTTTCAATAAGAATCTTGCTCAAATGGGCAAACAGTTCCAGCTCTCGCAGCCTCATCTCACGAGACACAATCCAGCCCCCTCATTGTCTTTGTGGTCTTTCCATGAGCTCACTCCAGTAAATCCCTGTCTCTCTCATACCTGGGAGCCCAGGACTGGACACAGCTCAACTAAGGATGTGATCTCAGACACAGCTGTTCTATTTCTCCTCCCCAAGTACTAAACAGATATGTGAAGTGGTAACAGATTAAAACTGTGCACAAGAGGAGGAGAAGGGAATTCTATTTATGATGGTGAGTTGTTGGATTTTTTGTGTGTGACTAAACACTGTGCATAAAGTGTAGTTATCCATCTTTCCATAAATGCACAGATATATATATGCTCACAAATGCATATTCCTGCATTTGATTAAAGCTTGGATTAGTACTGAAATGAATTAATGTAAAAGATGAGCTTGTATAATATGATATAAATTATTTCTAAGTAGTAGGCTTTCCCTCAGGAAAAAGTTGAAAGTACTGGATTATTGAAAGGAGCTAAAAAACATTCTGAGAGTCATGAGAAAGGGTATGAAAGAAGCCTAAGTAAACAGACCCAAGACCCAAGTAAAAAGAGCAGTTGTAAACACAGACATCTGCTTTATCCATTCAGGTCCACTCTTTTACTCTTCAAAATATTGAGCAAATGCTGAAGTATGTAATTTGACCTGTCTGTAGGATTCTGAATTTGCTGTTAGCTATGTTGTATAGGAGGATGCATATTGAAAACACAGGGGCAGATACTGTAGGTCAGATATAAAATGGTTAGATGGGTTGATTTGCTTGGATTGATGAGCTTTGACAACACCAAAAGTTTCCTTCTAGGCAGGGAAGCTCACTGGGTTATCGGTAGCTTTGGAGCTAGAGAACTTGTTTTTATCCATATACCAGCTGTTCACCTAGGTTAGTGGTCAGATCACCAAACTCTTGCTATGACAGTTGTATTTCCAGATGCAATATCTGGATTATGATAACATTTAGAGCTGGACCATCCAGAGCTTGAGTTTAAATGATCCTTCTGTGCTTTCTGTCAGCAGCATGTCCTGAGCACAAGCCTAGATAAAGGACGTGGTAAATAACACTTATTAGATGCTGCTGCTTTTGTTCTCCTGCTGCTAAAAGAGGCTATTTGTTTTATCTTCCTTAATTGTTTGAGTCATAAATAAATGTATGACAACTTGGCTAGAATGTATATACTTCTATACATTTACTTCAGGCCTCTTATAATGTCTATGTTGTTGATGGTTTAATTTAGTGAACAGCTCGGGGCATTTGATAAATGCCTGCTACGTACTTTTAGATTCAGATGTTAAATAGTTGAAATTTTGGGGTTGGAATTCTAAAGTTACTAGCGTTAGTTGCCTGGATACCATTGACTTGTAACAAGAGATAGAAATCTAATATACCTATACACTTTGAAGTCTTCACAAGAGAACCATATAATCTAAGTGATAGCTAGAAAATGATCAATTGACCAATTAACAAATGATGACAGAATAAATACCTCTGAATATCTGAAATACATCTGAAAATCTGTTGTGTTTTTTTTTTTTTTTTTTTTTTTTTCTGTTGACAGGGATCTCTTCAAGATATAGGGGAGAGAACTAGTTTCACAGATAAAGTGTTTCTCTTCCTGAGCTACAGCAGCATGCTATGGGTGCTATGCTCTGGATGGGCTACAGCATTTTAGACAGTAGAATCAGGATATGGTTATTTGGAAATACTGTGATAAGCAGGAGCGGCACAAACTAAACTGCATATTGAATCATGAATCTATACTGCAGAAGTCAGAAGATGGCAGTCTTCACTCACTCTTAGAACTGATGCATAACTAACCCTAATGACTCGAACACTTGAGAAGTGAAGAATAAAATTAATATGCATATTCCTCTGTATTTTTACTTGTTAAATTTTAATTTCAAATACATACTGAAAATGCAAAAATGACAGTTCCTTTTTTTTTTCTGAAATTAGTCATGATGAGAGCAACTAAAATGCCACTTAATATTCTCTGATTCAAACAAAAACACAAAATCATTTTTAGCATAAAGGAAGATCTGAAAACTGGTTTAAGAACCAAAAAAAAGGCCATAGACAAATATACATCAAAAAGGAGGATTGACAAGAGCCTGCTCAGCAACTGTGTATGCCTGCAGGCACCTAAAACTCTATATCTGATTGCATTCTGCTTCTGTTCACATCAGAATTCTCCCCATGTAAGCACCAAAGAATTTAATATCTTTTCAAGCTACATTGGGATCCAGGAATTAGAAATAAATGGGTCAACATCCCCTGAAGACTTGATCCAATAGGTGTATGTTGGACATACCTGGTATGCATAGTAGATTTTGTAATGTCAGCTGTCCATTATATCTTCCTGATCAGTGCTTATCTATGGGAAAATTTTGGCTTAAGATGTCCAGACATTGAAGGGAATCAAGCTTTAACTTTACCCTTTCCAGGACAAAAAGCAAGGAGGTACAATCAGTGGTATTCCTACCTGTATGTGCACTTTCCTAACTGTAGGGATTTGTATTCTGGACTTTTCTTATAAAAGAAAAAAAAAAAGGAAAAAAAAGGTCTTCTCACTTTACAAAGTTCTAATTATGACGAAGTAAAATGAAAAGATTTCTTCCAAAAAGGTTATGATGTAAGAATCTTCTCTTCTATGTGACTGGGATTTTACACCCAGAAGATGCAAGGGCACATTCAGCTTCTGACTGTCCTTCTGTCCCATAAATCTAAAATGGTTTCTTTGCACAGGTTTCTTTTTGAGAAGGGAACAAAAGTAGCATGTCTTGAATTTTGGATGACTGCCCCAACCAGGAGGTTATGTGGCTATTTCCTCCCCTGACCTGGCTGAAGCAGTTGGGATACTAAAAGAAATAACCAAAACCTTCCTTTTTATTAATGAGTTTGGGAATTTGGGTGCTTGGAAACTATGTGGTTCCCTTGCAGCAGGCATATCATGAGTCTGTATGAGTCAGTGCATTGGAGGGATCCTTTTTCGACAAATTCATCTCATGTCTGCAGTAGGCATCTAACAGTATCCTTTTGAGAACAGCATGGATGAGAGTTAAATAGCTTCCCTCCTAGGGAGACGAAGGTTGAAGTCAAGCACAGAGGGGTCATCAGAGCCCCCTGCTTACAGCAGGAAGCAAAGTCCTTCAGCAGTTATCTCTACAGGCACATGCAGCGTATGCCTAGGAGCAGTCATCGGTGAAAAGTTTACTGTTGGTAAATGTGCACGTGCTGTCCTGGGATCGAAATGCTATGTCTGCTTGGACCTGCCCTCTTGTATCTTGGTCGTTCCTTCTTGTATCGCATCTGCTAAGGATGCATAAGGACCTGTCCTCCTGATAACAGCAGTTTTTCAGTTCTTTTTCCTAGTCTTTTTGCGTCGACTAGCATGTTTCCTGTCCATTATATGGAACATTTTATTTTCTCATTTCTGATGTACGTAACTGGCAGCTTATAGTGCACAGACAAGCTGTTCATTTTGCATTCCTGTCTGGCACCTTGGCGTTTAAAATGTTAAGTTTAAAAAGACTTAAATTTGGAAATTGTATGGAATCTGGCCCTAGTTAACACGAACCAAATAGCAATTTGTAGACCCAGTTCTACAATTCCTTGAAGAGAAATTTAAATTAAGTAAGACTTCTTACATCTTAAGCTAAATGAGTCAGTTAAACACGCTTAGCTAAACTTTTAGGCCTTCCTCAAGGATATAGCCTCAAACTTGCAGTTTAAGAAGTAATTGACCAGATCAATAGCTATTGAAATTCAGCTTCATTATCTCTGATAGCCAATAATAGGACTATGGTTCTTACATAGTCTTGCAAATGAAACTGAAAAAGCAACAACTCAATTCTGAGAAAATTCAAAGCTAAGAAAGCAATACTTGAAAATTCTATAAATTTTTACTATTAACATTCAGAGCATTGTACCTAATGTTCTCTTCAAAAAGAGTTACATTTTCTCATGTAGAAATTCAGTAGCATTATTATTCACTAATAAATATGTTTTCACCAATCTTTTAAACAAACCATCCAGAAAATATTGATTATGCAACTATCTGTCATGAAAATCTTTTCTCTAACAATCTATTTGACGTCACTTATCAGTAAAACACAAGGAATATTAAGAAACTTTGTAAGCCAGAAAATTAGCATAGAGGAAGGAAAGAATATCTAGAGGAAAATATATCTTTTTATGTACACCTGCAGTGAATTACTTCATTAGAAAATACAAACTAAGATTATGCTCAGATTTTTTTATTCCTCCATCCATATTTGAACCGATAAATAAACAAGTTCATAACCAAGTAACTATCAGTCACAGAAATAAATGTTGTTGTGTAAAAATGTTTCACTTTAATATTTCAAAATGAATCTTTCTAAATTCTTATTTTAAATATATTTTGTAAAATCGCTTCATTGTCTAAATAAAATATCACTTTGAACAGCAGAATTATTTTTCATCTATACACTTTGACATGTTGTAAACCTCCCACCTTCTTCAATAAACAATAATTGAGAGAGCAACTTTGTGTCATTGTTTTTCTTTCAACAAAACATGATGAAAGATAAGGTTTTGTTCAACAATACTCACCTCATTTCAGTAGAAGCTATCATTCTTGTGAAATTGCAGAATGTGTACATAGACATCACACCTAGGAGCTTAAGGAAACAATTTGATGTTGGTATCACTGATATTTATCATAGTGGTACTACAAACTTTTTGAAAATTAGATAAGTTGTTTCTGCATTTTTATGGGTTGTTTCTTATGATTCAGAATGTTTCTATGGTTCAGTACTCACATATCTGGTTCACTCACAAGTCTAGTTCAAAAAGTCAGAGGTTCATATATCATTTCTCTTAGTATGTCCAGTTTTGAGAGAAGATATGCCTTGACTTATTAGGATTTTGCACACCCAGACTATATTCATGTTAAATTTTGTTCTGACCTGTACCCATGAGTATTTCATAATAGCTGAACAGAAGCCTTATTGTCCTGCAGAGATAACTGCTTTCCTAAAATAAAATACATTTAATTTTTTTTTTTTTTTTGTTCATCTCTGGAACTAAACTCTAGTTTTGTAATTGGATAGATGCCATTAACCATTAATGATCCTTCTTTTTTTCCTTTGTTATTTTTGAAATAAAATAATTTTTAAAAAACCTTTTGTATGATTCTGCTCTCTGGCACATCCTTATGGTATTAAACAGCTTGGCTCACCTGTACTGCGGAAGATTGCTCAACATCAAGGATGCCCTTGGTAAAGCATGAAACATGCTGAGGATTATGCCTGCCACTAGTCACAAAAAGATGCCATTTCAGGGCAATGAGAAGATGTGGAGAGCATTGCACAGTCACTTCAATGAAAGCTTCTATAATGTGGAGAAGAGTCAGATAATCAAACAAACTCCAGTGGGGAATGTAACCACCAGGACACTTCAAAAACTTAGCATTCTTCATGTAATGATACTTTACAGCAGGGATTACCCTATTACTTTAACTGTGCCTTGTTCAAAACAGCTGGTGTACATCAGAATATATCCTTCAAAGTGGAAAGATCCATGTCTGTTCATTTCACTCATAGAAACTTAATTTCAGAGTATTTGACACTAGTAGCATGGTCGCAGCATGTTCTAACCGATATTTTCTCCTGTTAAAATTCTTTTTAACATTCAAACTTTATAATGACTTTTTTTTTATCCAGACAGCTACTTAATTCTTCGTTGTGCTCATTCTTTTGAGAACATAATAATATCCTTCCTTTCTCAAAAAATGAAAGCATAGAACACATACAAAAAGACAAATATATTTGGACTTTTCTATTGTAATTCCAATTTACTGATCTTTTTTTCTTACCTCCAGTTTATTAATTTTGGGAATAAAACTTCAATTTAAATTCTTGAATAAATTGGGCATTTTTTAATTAAAAAAATAATCTGAGATTATTTTATTTTATTTCGTGACTAATTTTCTGAGTTGAGTACATAAACTGTGTGGCATGTTTCTGTTTGGAAACCATATTTCTGTCTTGAGTTCAGTATAAATATAAAACATAACACTTTCAGAATTCATTGTGTCTATGTATAATATGGTACTTTCAAAAGTTCCTCTTATATAAATATTTTATCAGTGAACTAATTTCTAAGATTAAATGAATAAATGTTTGCAAGGAAAAAATATCACAAAGTGTATAAAGAAAGACTTCATTTATTATGAACTGATTTTTTTATTGTTATTGAAAGCAAATTGCTTCCAGATAAATAAAATCTTTCATTGCATGTCTTTTGTTACTGCTATATTCTAAGATTATCCATTAAATTGGATTTGCCTGATTATGTAATCTCATAACAGTAGTGATAGTAGTGCATAAACATTGTGATATGTCTCAGATTAGAGGGACTGATTTACCCACTTGTAGCACTAGCCACATTCTCATGTAATGCTACTTTAAGTGCAATCACTTCATTTACAAGTGAACTCTGTATTGTAGGTGTTTAGGAGATGTAAATATTGAGTCTGTTTATTGCCTGTTACCCAGTTTCTTGAGCAGTTTCAGAGCTTGTCAAGGTAACCTCTACAGATCTTTCTCTGGATTCAAGGAAGTTACTTTGACCTTGGCAATTTTTCATGAATCCTTTGGATAATTTGAGACGGAATTCATGCATCATCACAGAATCACACAGAATCTACAAGGTTGGAAGGGACCTCTAGAGATCATCTAGCTCAACCTTCCCGCTCCAGCAGGCACACCTAGAGCAGGTGGCACAGGGTGGCATCCAGGCGGGTTTTGAAGACCTCCAG
>JAUBOD010000218.1:542432-571649 GCA_032353885.1 Nothura maculosa | reverse complement strand
AGGAAGGAAGGAAGGAAGGAAGGAAGGAAGGAAGGAAGGAAGGAAGGAAGGAAGGAAGGAAGGAAGGAAGGGAAGGAGGGAGGGAGGGAGGGAGGGAAGGAATATGGAGAATCAGATCACCAGAGAATTAGAGAATCCCAGAATCCCAGAATGGATGAGGTTGGAAGGCACCTCTGGATGTCATGTATTTCAACTTCCATGCTCAAGTACGATTGCCTGGAGCATACTGGCATACTGCCAGGATTGTGTCCAGGCAGGTTTTGAATATCTCTAAGGAAGTAAATTTTCTGGTTATCTCTCTCACTGCTCTGTTACAATAAAGATTTTTTTCCTCATATTCAGATACAGATGCCTGTGTTTCAGTGTGCCCATTACCACTCTCCTCTCACTTGGCACTGCTGAAGAATCTGGTTCCATCCTCTTCATACTCAGAATATAAGATATTTAAGATATTTTTATACATTTATAATATTCCCTCAGCCTTCTTTTCTCCAGGTTATAGAGTCCAAGCTCTGTCAATCTTTCCTCATATAAGAGACTCAATCTCACTAAGATGCTCTGATTCCTTTGTTTTTTTAGTTGCTTTTCACTTCAGTCACCATGGTAGCTCTGTATTTCTCTTGTGCTGGAGAGCCCAGCACTGGACACAGCACTCTAGGTGTGGCCTCACCAGGGTCACTTTCCTTTCGCGCTGGCAATGTCCTTCCTAATCCATACCAGGATACTATTGGCCTTCTTGGCCATAAAGGCACAATACTGCTTGTGGTCAACTTGTTGTTCATCAGGACTCTCAGGTCCTTCTCCATGAGCTCCTCTCCAGCTGTTCTACAATTCAGTTGATAGCTGCATTGCACAAATTCAATGACATCTGCTTTAAGTCAACAGACAATGTATCAATGTTTCTGCATTATTCTTTTATATGGAAATCTGTTAAAATGATGACACAAAACTAGGAAGTGATAGGTATAGGTAGTTGCAGATGTTTATGTGTTTCATACATACGAAAAAAACTTTGGCAAAAAAAATATAGATTAATTATTTAAGAGTAACTTAAGTAGACAAAAGAAAGCATATGTCAGTTAAATCTTCTCTCACTATCTCAATTCACCTCCTCTTCTATGCCTGGATCTTTATGAACTCAAAATCTTTATTAATGTGATCATCAGTTACTTCTCAAACAACATGACAGTATGACAGTTACAGTTCAAGAATAAAGACTTCTTCAATTATGATTTCCCACCCTAGTTTTATATGACTGTCTTGCAATAATGAGCTGTTTAAAGTACAGTATAAGTAGCATTTTTGCAACTTCAAGATTTATAACTAGAAATGTAAAAAATGGCCAGTGAATTGGTCACTGGCCCTTTTTTGGTTTATGACCCATTCACAGTTTAATGCATTTTCTTCTTCTCTCTTTTCTGACTTTAATTTCTTGTCGTTTTTGTGGCTCGTTTTGCATTAGTTTAAGGCATGTGTATTTCATCCTCATATCAAGATAGATATAACAATATCCATTCATAGTGTATTCATTTAATATACTTCCAAAATATCTATTTGTTAACTGAAAAGCTTCCATAGATATTGTGTTTATTCAAAGTGTTGCTAAATACATGCAGTCACATTCCAAATTGTGTAATGAAATAAGATAACATTTAAATCTTTGGAAATAGTCCTCTTTCTTTGAAATTCTTCTAGAGTGCCAAGAGATAGCTCATACAAATATGTTCTTCAATAATATGGAAAGATTCATCTTTTTAATGTAATATTTTGCAGAACATTCATTACCAGTATATCTTGTCTTTATTTTAAAACTGCATTTCATTCATCAGCTATCTACAACGCTTTATAAGCTTAGGTGTTAGTTCTTAAAACATGAAAGAAAAAGAAAGTATATTCAAACACATAATCTGATTGAATTTCATGGGGATTTTTTATATTATGCTTTGTGTGGAGCTTTCTTTCACAATTTAACTGATAAACAGCACTCCTGATGATATGCAAAATAAAGCTAATATTGCAGTGCATACTCTCTAAGTTTTGAAACTTTTCAAATATTAATAAAATAAGCTCAGATTATTTTATTCAGTATAGGAAGAAGCATGAAGAAGATATAGTAGACAGATAAGACAAGTAATATGCCAAATCCAAATTGACTTCAATAGAAATGTATTCTTTCATGCCAAAGCCTGTTTTACAAAGGAAAAGATTTAGATAAATGAAATGTCTGGCAGCATTAAACTGACATTTGACATTTAAAATTATTATTAATTTGACATTTAAAATTATTTTAAAAATAATCTGTGACCATTCTATGAAAATATTTAACTCTAAGCACTGTTTTATAAGGCTAATTGGTATAAATTATATATTTCCTGGAAAAAAAAAAAAAGTAATGGAATAGTCACACTTTCAAGGACAATAACAAACTGTTATGCTGTTACTTATTTGCATACATTTTTTAGTGGTTGTGGTTTTATTAATGTGCAAAGGCATGTTTGATAAAGAAATTTTATGCTTCTTTTCTTCTTCTTAAGAAAGAGATCTTTCACTTTCTTGAAAAAGCTACTTTAATTTTTTATGCTATTTATCTCTTCTGTCTAGTATTTGGCATAAATATGATGTAATAGTTAAACTCCTTTTGGTAGTAATGCTTCGAGTCATGACTTCAATTAGTGAGACCAGCTTGACTTCCAAAAATATCCTACATTTACATCTAAGATGTACAATTCCTGTCTGCAATAATGACTGTAGATATGTTTTCCTGTAACACTATTCCCAAATAAAATTTTTTGTGCATGAGATATAGTAAAAAATGTTATTTTAGTGATAAAATTAAAATCTTCACTATTTTAACTTAAAGTGAAGAAGAGGCTTATCCCGTTTCATCAATATTCTTGTTCTCTCCAAAACTGTTAAGATAATGAGGCTGAACTAATAAAGATCCTATTTAACATTATGGTAATACAATCTGCATTGCAAGTGAGTTAATGTTTGCTATTTATAAACATGTACATATGGTTCACAGTGCTACCATACTACTAAAACAATAAGCTATAATACTAACAACAATAAGCTATAATACTAACTACTAAATACCTTTTAAGCTGTATTTACCTGCAAGTCTAATTATAGCAATAATAATATCATATAGTAGAATTATGTGAAAAATGTGGCTTTAAAATGATATTTTTGACAGCACACTTTGAGTAATTTCACGCCAAACCTTTTTTCTTGCAAGTTAATTGGAGTTTAAACATTAATGACATAATAGTGAGTTTGATCTTCAAGCTCATTTAACTCGATTTGCTCTTCTATGTACTAGATAGAAAGCAGTGGGAGAATATAAAGAAAGGCCTCCTGCTCTAAGCAGGCACACTGGCATATAAGGCAAAGGTGAATAAATGCTTATTCTCCGTATGTCCAGAAAGGTTAGGAAATAACCATTCTCCTACTACCAACTATTTGCAGGAGATTCTTCTATGTAATATAGGAAATCCATGTCTAGATTTTTGTATTAAATTGTGTTTTGGTTTTCTCTTTCTCACTTTCCTCAAATAATAGTATATTATTTCTGATGGAAATAGATGTTACAAGTGGAAAGCTGTGGGGGAAAGTAGATGTTAATGTGGAATGGAATGTTAATGTGGCAAAGACAAACATTTCAGTACATGGGAAAAGACAGATAAAATACAGCCTTGAATTGAAGATCAGCACTTGCCTCCTATAAAATGTTTAAAATATATAAATATATTTCCCCAAAATTTATTTGGAAAAGACAATTTTTTTAAGATCTAACTCCAAGTCAAGTCTTTCTAACTCCACGCCAAGAAATAAACGTTAAGAACAAAAATATATAACAATATCTCTAGATAATCCGCATAAAGTCCAATGTTCCTAGAAGCACTCTTGACTCTCACTCGAAATGTAGATATCCTCTCCCTGTGCTGATACATCTGCATCAGAGAAGATATCTTTCTCTGACTTTCCTCTTTTCACTTTCGATGTCCTAAATTCATGAAGAATCAACAGATAGGCTTAAGTCCCACCTTGAAAGGGAAGATTTGATTACATCACCTGCATTATTTGCTATCTACAAAAGCACTAAATAATAGGATATCAAAGAAGTAACCTTCCGTTTGATGAAACTAATACAAAGGCAATGCACAAGTGTTTTAAGTTTAGAAAGAACAAGCAGGGGAACCATAAATTTTGAACTCGATTGGTCATGAGAATAACTAGTATAACAAAAATAAATTTATTAAAGCAGATTTTGAAGACCTTGTCCAATGATTGCAATTATATTTGCATAGAGTAGTAAAATAAATATTGGCTAAGCTCTTGGAATCTAGGAATGATTTTCAGTCAAATATAGTTATCTATAAAACAAGATGCTGCAGGAACTCAAATTAATGCAGTGTCTGAAGAAAATATGTATTTTCAACACACATTTTTCAATTAAGTACAAAGATGAAGTGTGTTGTAGAACCTCTTGAAAGCTCAAAAAGAGAAGGTCTATCAAATTCTAACAGTATGTAATGTTTCGTATATATATATGTTAGCCAATACTATGCCACAGCCACTAGAGCACAATGTAAACATAATACTACAAATTCCTATATTTACCAATTTAAATATTATATTTTTCAGTAATTCTATAAAAATGCTTAAATCCATATCCTGGTCTTCTACATTGTGATATTAATCTTTTCCATTATTAACTGTTTTCACAATTAACTGAAGCCCTGCAGTGTCAGTAAATACAAGATTAAGAAATTAAGATATTTTAGTACTGACTTCAATATAGGTGTTGAAATTAGAATTTGCATTTTTTTAGATGCTTAGAAATGTTTCTACTAGGTACTTCTAGTTTCAAATTTAATAGAAAGAATATTAATAGTGTAACAAGGAGAAAATCTATTTATAAGTGATCTCATTCAGTAGTAAGCAACAGATTAGAATCATGGCAAGATTATTAACTACAAAATGATTATTGCGGCAAATGTACATGTCTAGATAATGTAATAAGCAGCATGATGCACAATTTCTTGGTAATTCCCATTTAAGCTCTTGGGTGCAAGATATACCACTGAGATATAAAATTATTATTTATTTGTAGCAGGAATCGTGTTTGCATTGTTCACTCTTGAATGAATGCACTTGTATTTTGAATCATACAGTCTCATAAAGGCCCCTTTGGGAAATTTGAATGCAGATTTTTCCATCACTCCTATTACCAGTAAGTTCAAGAAAATCATGTATTTGAAATTCACCCAAGGAATGACCTAAGATGGTGCTGAAGCAAGATGTCTCACTCTTCTTCTGCAGTCCTCCAGACTGCCAAGTAATACAGATGCACGCAGCTGTGGGATGTACCAGGCCCCCATGATTACCTGCCTGGGTGCCACAAAACTCAGTGTGATAATTAGTACTTTTCTAGTGACAGTGTTCAACATTGCAACCAGGAGGAGGAGGAGACAGTCAGCTGCATTTCGTTTTTACTTATCGTGTGTATTATGATCAGAGTGAGTTCACAGCTTGCTTCTGTGTGCTGCATGCTATGAAATGAAGAGGCAGCCACAGTAGAAAAGGGCACCAGGATCTCCAGAAGTGCTCAATTCTAGCACAATCATTTTACCTTTTTCCTTACTAACATTTCAGAACATTCCAAGCTTCTTAAATCCTACACACAAACATTTTTTCTAACCTTCACTCTTAGTTTTTGTCTTGACATTCAGGGCCCTACATGCCAAAATAAATCTATTCTTCTTGTAGATAGGCCCTCTAATAATGACTGCAGGACATGTTTTTATTCATATGAGACTCAGTTTATGTTTGCCTTAGAAATCCTGGGTGGCCTCTTCCTGGATGTTTTTGTTCAGTTTTAGTATCTGACAGTTTGGCATGTAAAATAATGCCATAGAGTCGAATTGCACTTAGTTATTCACATACAGAAAATGTTTGTTTTACAGTGTTGTTCACGTAAAGGAGAACGCTACAAAAAATATTTGATGCTTGAAAAAAATTAAAATATAACAAAATCCATTTAATTAATAAAACCCAGGTATTGCTTTCAAGGGAATGTAAAATGCCTGTATATGTAATAATTCTCTTAAGAGAATATATTTGGAAAAACTGTTTCTTTTTTCCCCCTCTTTTCCTCTTGGACTTTTATTTTTAGAAAAGAGAAGTTATCTAGAGTATTCCAGAAAGTAAAATATAGTAAGTATCTACACAGCCACAGTTTACAGTTTTAATCTACTGGAGATAGAAAGAAGTTTGTCAGTTGAAAATCAATAATGTCCTGGATTTAAACTTTTTCATCTTGAAAGTGGAAAGTATATTTAAGAAGCACCATAAAATATAAATATTTTTTGTTTTGCCTAAATAAATTCTCAAATCATTGTTTCTTTATCTTCTTTTAAGTATATATGTCAAAAAGGAACAATAATTGTGTTTTTATTATGTATTTTTATTTTTACTTGTAAAACATAGTTTTGTATACAGACCCAAATAAGATAAATAATAACTATCTTTAATTTTATTGACTATTTCAGACTTCATACTATTTATACTTCCTTTAGAATCAGGGCTGAAGTTCAGAAATAGATTCAGGTTCCAAATTGAGGTCAATTCAAGACACATTTACAGCACATTATTTGCCTTGACTCTGCTGAATATGTGACTGAATGCTGTTATTTCTGTATCTGTTGGCCCCTGCCACTATATAATATCCTAAAGCCCAACATATGGAGCTCAGAACACACTGGAGATGACACAGAGACCTCAGGTGTTCCATTTGTCCCATCTAAAATGAGTAGTGATAAGGCAGTTTGTCAAGCAAACCCTGCTAAAAGGAGCTTTACCAGCGTCATTTCCTTCCACAGACAGAAAGGTGGGTATGCGAGAATAGCTTCAGTGCTGATGTCATTGAATATCTCAGCAATAGCAACCATAGTTCATCTATCTCCCTAAAGTACAAAAGCCATTCTCAACAGAAAAGCCATTCTAAGTAGTGCATTAGCAGGAAATGTGACAGAAACTGGCCTAGTAGTTGTAAATCGAATTCAAACATAATTCCAGAACTGACTTAATGGCAGACTTCTCACTGTTCTCTATTAAGTCAGGAAATGACTTTGAGAGACAACATATTTTGGAAGGGGCCCTAGTAATGTTTTATTTTTCCTGTATGTAATGTGTCTAGCAGAAGCAAAAAATGTTTTTCAGTTTTAATACTAATTTATAGTTGAATGAAGACAGTTCGTTCAAATTGTTCAAAAGTATAACTTTCAGTGTGTGTGATATGATTGCACAGCAGTGTTTTATGAGAGTGATGAAGTAAGAGTAATGCAAAAAATTTCAGGAATGCTTTATGTTGTTGAGCACAGAGAGCAATTTCCTATATGCATTTGAAAATCGTAGCGTTTTGATCAAATAGCCTGAATCATTTCTGTAACAGCACATCCTATCTAATAATTTAGATGATAAGCTCTTTGGTAATGAGGCAATCTTTTCATTCCGCATGTGTGCAGGACAAAGCACAATTAAGTCCTAGGCTTTGATTTTTGCTAAGTCTCATTGAACACAAATAATTGTTGAAATCACATGTAGTGTGTTTGTGTGGATTTGGATAGAATGAAAAAAAAAATACATATGTTGAAATTTTTGTGTGTTACCAGAACCAAAAGCCCCAACTTTTCTACAGATCCTGCATCTCCTACGAGACTGTTACAGATTTCAAGTGCTTTGTTGTGAAAATGTTGTATTGTCTTTACGAGTCGGGAGTGCCAGCAGCAGAGAGAAAACACTTTGCAGCTACTCACACCCCCACAGCTAATGCCCGATAGAGCCATCTTCCCTGCCTATTAGCGCAGCAAGTATAGAGGAGGTATCACACACACCGTGCAGACACGCTGTATGCAGACACCATGGTAGAGAGCTGGGGTGACACAGCTTCCCCTTATATTATCTTGATGATGGGAAGTGTTAGGAATGAGTGCAAGAGGCCAAGACTTTTTCTGTAGCTGTCCTAACAAGATAATAACATGAGAAATTACAAGGCATTACAGAGAGCAAAGGGGAGCAATGCATGTGCAGCAGCTCGCCAACCTTGACCAGCAGTATGAGAAACAGCAGAAATAGGAAACATTTCAGATAACAAAAGGGGTGATAGCTTCACAGATTTGCCGATGCAATATAGCAATTACCAGGATATCCATGTCACAAACACTGAATAAAGGTAAAAAATCAGCTAAACCGAAGGCAAATGGCAGAGAGTAAGTAAGGATGGGCTTTTTGTTTAGGAAGAGACATGGATGGTAAAGGGAAGAATTGAGGAGGGGGAAAAAAAGCATGAAAAGGTAGCTAAACATGGGATCAAGGCTAATCAGGAATCACATTTACAATCCCCGTGCTTGCAATAAGGATAGGAACAGCAAATCTGCAACTGCTATGCCTGACAGCCAGAACTGGGTGGATCTAGTATATTTTTATGGCAGTATAGAAAGAATTTGATGCTAGGGGACTTCCTAGCATCAACAAAACACCTGGAAGGTACCACCTTTTGACATCATCCCACTCCTTCCTTTTCTAAAGTAAGATATCAGCTTTGTTTTGATAGTTTCTGATTTTAATAGAGCTATAAGTAATCTTCTCCATGTTGTTTCAAAAGATAACTAAACTTCCTTACATCATAGTAATATTAGAGTTATGATCTTTAATAAACATTTATTTCAACAAATGTTTATTATTTAATAAACATTAAATAATATTATTTTATGTTTATCTTTCATAAACATTTTTTACTTAATTCCTCATCTTGTTAATGGATGAAAAGATTAAAAATGATTCCACCACAATCCAAGGATAACATTTCAACTGTTACCAAGATTGTTATGTATTCATAGACATATTTTTGAATTTGCAGCTTAAAAATATTTCATAATACTAATTGTGCTAGTAATAATGACGATAGTGATAGCTCCATAGATGTCACTGCATTTTGACAATAAAGGATTGTTATCCTAGAACATCACTAGATGTAGGAAATAGAACTCTTTAAGTATAAGAATAAAATTATCTGTTCTTTTTATATCTTGAGTATCAGAGCCCTTTATGTTACCTGTATAACTGTTTTCTGACTACCTTAATACTATCTTTTGATTCTTAGAAATTTTGTTTTATATTTATTCAGAATGATTTATACAGAGAAATTCATAGCCAAATATTTAAGAGAGTTGAGTTTTTTTTTTTTTTTTTTTTTTTGTATCAGGAGATTTTTCCCTGTCTAATATTGTATATTCTCCTCCTCAATCCCTTTTTCAAGATTCAGTTTTGTGTTATGTCTTAGATGATGACTTCTATATATTTGTCTTCAGGAAAGTTTTGTAGAAAAATACAAACAAATCTACAGTTTTGTAGATTTGTTTTCCTTTATCAATCCATATAAAAATTATTCTCAATGGTTATTTTTTCAGAATATTTTTAGGCTTTAACTTCTCTTTAGCATGCATAAATATTCTGTTTCTATTTCTTTTTTATATTCTCTCTCTATTCTCATAGCTTATTTCTGTGGTATCGTCAAGCATTTTAAGTGTTCTGAATGAGACACTTCTTCAGTTAACAGGTTGGAGCCCATTTATGTACTTATGCACGAATCTAAATATTTACAGACTGGGCCTCATTCAGAAACATAAACTTTGCAGTTCCATTAAGTGTACTCCATTTAGATGAGATGATAGGAATTTTTGCAGTGACTTAATCTGGATATATTTAAAGCAGCTCCTGGTCTAATATCAGTTTCAGACCAGAGGTAGGCAATGATGAGCAATCATATAAGTCTTTCATTGTTTAAGCAATAAAAATGCCCCTATTTCAGTGTTAAAGTCTTGTATTTCTTTTATTTAGCCTTGGGAAATTTCTTATTTTACAATGTTACAAGCAAAAAGAGTCAACAGCTTAATATAAAGATAACAATTTACACTTCTGGGTCTGAGTACTGCCAGGGGCATATCCTGTGGTAGAACAGCATGTTGTCACTTCTCTGCCTTGGCAAGGGACATGGAGGAATCTGGAGGAGTGTGCAAGTATCTTTTCTGTTTGGAGCTGTCTTGGAAAGAGATATTTTCCTGCAAAGTGATTTCATGAAGACAAGACCTTTCTTGTTGCCTATGGGTTTGTGAACAACCAACTTGCTTTCTATAATTCAGTCATCCAGTAACAGACATCATTCACTTTTTCCTTATCTTTCTACCATGTGAGAAGGCATGAGACAAGAAACCTGCAAGATGCATTTTCATGGAAATTTTCAGACAGACTCAAAGTCTTAAGCACTTGTAGATGGCAGCCACTGGAGTCGCCTTTCAAAGAAGGTGATAGAAAGAGGTTATGCTATTCAGAGTTTAAATGATGAAGTCACTTCACTTATTAAGTGGGAAATATTTTTTTAAATGTCCTTGTTAATTAGATCAACATGAATTTTTGTATGTGATTTTACAAGTATTCTAACATAATGAGCAAAGTTCATTCATGTCATTATCAAAATATACACAAAACCACTTTATATTGCTAACTTTAATTTAGAATTTTAGACATTATCTTAATTATATCATCTTTTTATTTTCAAATTCAGGAGTATGTATTGATGGCTTAGATTCAGCATCCAGAGTCTTTTCTGTTGCCATGGTTATTTTGACATACTTATTGTTCTTAGACATGTACCTAACAGATGGAGTTAGGGTTGTACTAATGACCTCATCTACTTATAGTTAACCAGTTTAGTTCTGAATGAATGATCAGAAAGGAGAAGTATTTGACAAAATTTGAATAATTCTGTAGACCTTGCTGTACATATACACAATGAATTGTCTTACCATCATAACCTAAATACAATGAATTGTCTTATCATCATAACCTAAATACAAATCTTAGCTTTTTGATTTTTATATGGAGTACACAGAACTCTCTAAGTGCTTAATGGTTAAAGTGAAAACCAAAGAACTGGAAATTTTGGCTGCCTCAGCAGTACCCATACCAGCATTTTTCTGCTCTGCAGCACAGATGATATCCAAAAACCACTGATTTGGCAAGGACTGATAAGAAAACTCATGAAATTCACAAAGAATTGCACAGGAAATGGACAACTATGCATGGCTGAAAGTTTCATCCAACCAGTTGAAACCATCTGAAGGTGATTTCTTTCTTCTTGATATTTGTAAATTAAAGCAATATTAACAAACAAGTCAAAAATGTGTATGTGTCCACACATGTAGCTTGTAAGCAAAAATATGGAATTTTCAATCAGTACTTTTAATTATTTATGAAAGTCAAACACCCTAGAATGATTTTTCAATAAGATATTAGCTTACCTGTGTATCAGGATCTCAAAATGTACCATTCTACTGCAAAAGAAAAAGCAGATATTAAGTTTTTAAAAAAACCTTTTCTGCTGGAAAATGAATTAGTAAATTCTAGGCATTTGTATATGCATATTCCATATAATAAAAGTGGAAATTAAAGTTCCTCCTTCCCTCTTCCTTTTTCTTTTTTTTTTTCCTCCAGTCACTGATGACTCTGAAACTCACTAGAATGCTAATCTAATTAATCTAGACTAACACCATAATGATAATGTAATTCTATCTTAAAGAATGATGTTGTCAGATCAATTAATCAAATTCACTAATGCAAATCTATACATTCATAAGACCAAACTTACACTTCATTTTTGGATCACTCTATGGCAATGCAAGAAAAAAAAGTGATTATACTTTCCTAAATAATCCATTTATTTACTTAAAATTTTGATGTCTTTTAAAAAGATGTGTTGTAGTAAAACTTTGCATCCAAATATCCCAAGTGCCCTACATCAATTATGCTCACTTCAAAACATAGACAGATTAACACAGTAGTAGTAACAGTAGTAACAGATTAACACAGTCATGTTCTGTTCTTGAAGGTATTTGAGTTCATGCAATGTTAGGAAAATCTTACATGATATGACAGCATCCTCCTATTTATCTGTGACAAGAGACCTGAGCCACACAAGATTATTTGCCATTTATAAATCTGTTTGCAGTAGTTTGAGAGGTCTTCATTTCTGACGTATTAGGCCTTCCATATTGACTACATGATCTCAATTGGTTGAGTAGGTTCTCTCTCTGGTTATTACAGAAGAAGATTCATTATCCAATTCTAAAATAAGTGCCTGTGCAAGAGGGAATAATTGTACTCTGAAGTTGCCTTTTTGATTACTAACAGTAGTCAGTAAACTTTTAAGATGATTAAAATTAAGCAAGAGATCCATCTCCTTTTCTACACAAATTATTCCTGCAGCAAACAAAACATGATTCTTCAGTGTCTAGTTATTTTCCTTGCTTTACTATTGATTTTGTGACATAAATAGCCTACCTTGAAGGACTTGTGGTTCTGCGGAGCATTCTCATCCTCATGATTGTTATTTAAATGATTTTATTTGCTGTATTCCAATGGGACCTATTAAAAAGAAATGTTTGTGTTGTCAGCCTGAATTTAAGTCCTGAAAAAAATTGCAGCTACCTTATGATCTTCAGGAATACTTTGTCTATATAAATGAAGCTGTTATGTACAGTCAGTTTTAAGATTAGAAAATGCAGACAAAATTACTTTTTTTATACTTCTATCTTAGGCCATTCTGTAATTCCTGGACTAAGAACTTTTCTCTGTGTAAACTTCTGAAGAAACTTAAATCTGCCAGTTATAACTGGTGCCTCATAAATTATTTATTTGGAACTGATTTGGCTGATGAGAAAAAAACAAGAGCCAGTTCAACAGTCTGACAAGAAAAAAGTGGACAAAGGATAGAAAAGAAAAAGAACAAAGACAAATTTAAAAAGACAATATAGTGCTTTAATTATACTAAATATACCAGTTTTTAATTTTTTTGCCAATTGACATGGGGTGGTGGAAATAACCAGACATCATGGGAAAGAATGGTCATGTTTACTATTAATATCAAGTAATGCAGAAATGAAATGATACATTTAATGAAATAATAAGCTTACTGTGCTCCAGGTTGTAACTACAGACAAAATAAGCACTTAACCCTTGCTATAGGACAAAGACAGTAATGATTACAAAAAAGATATTGACAATTGCCTAAATACATTACCATCATCCAGATCCACAATCACTGGGGAGCCCCTGTTGCAGTGAGCATTTGGAGAGCCTTCCTGGCAACTGGGAGGTCTTATACGGTGTGCTCACCTGCAAGTGAGGTCTCCAAATTTGCTGTAAGAAGGCTCAGCTTTTATAAAACCAAATCAGCAAAGCTTGCTTTTTTTTTTTTTTTTTTTTTTTTTTTTTTTTTTGTTAGCAGTAATATCTGGTATGTTCTACTTTCCTTATCATCTGGAACTGGGACCTGGACAGAGTCTCTACTTCAGATAGGAAAGTTCCTTCAAGATCAAAAACGTTTGCCCGAGAGTCTATGAAAGTTACAATTTTATGAGCCTATGTGCAGGTTAGTAGAAGCAATTTACAGGCAAGTTCTGTGTGCTTCTGCAAAAGCAGAGACATATTCGGCTGTAAGTTAACCCTGACTTAGGCCCTTGGTTTGGGCCCTGGCAGTTCATGAATCTTTCTGGTTTAAAATCTGTAACTTTCTCATATTAAATAGAAAGTAAAAGTTTAGTCAGTGCTTGATTGAAGTCAGCTTTATAAGTTGTGGTTTTTTTTTTTAATTTGTTTTGTTTTGTTTCCTATATGGGCATAAATTTCATGTGAAGTCTACAATCACAGCAAAATATCACATTGAGTCAAGCCGTTAGGTCAGTTACATCTTGCCTGTACTCAGCATCTGTTTATTCTTGAATACAAGACACAGTGTATTAACTCCAAGAAAAATGTTAGTCTAACAGGTATAATAGCTTTGATTACTCTCTACTCAGTGTAAGTCTTTCATAAAACATAAATATATTATTCTCAGAATGAACCTTAAATGTGATAGAACAGTTTGTGGCAAAGTCACTCAACTGATGATGATGGCCTTTCATGCCTCAAAGAAGGCACTGTTCTCACTCCCGGCAGGTTACAGCATCTGGATCCTTGTCAGCTCTCTGCTTCTAGAAGCTTAAGGAAAGGTTAGACAGACATCCTTGGCTCAAATGGCCTTGCAGGAAATAGGACTGGGTGACTCTAGCAGACAGCTTTCTGCCCCATTATTCTATGATATTCAGGATAGACATAGAATTCTGAATTTGTAAACGTGTCAAGCACTTTTCTATTTTTTGACTGTATACTTCTCAAATTTAAGTAAGAGTTGGATCAAATTTGGATTATTTTCAATATCACAAAACAAACACATGAATTACTAGAACTATATACAATGTAGAGGTAAGATGACAAATAGCATAGTACTAGCTCATTAGCACTTCACTGTCGAACTTCAACCATGGGGAGGAACTTTCAGTTCTTGAGGTCAGAATCTCATCAAGTTTTGTGTAACACCTATTAGATTAGTTTTCTTAAATGATGAAAAGCTCTTTCTCCTCAAACTAGTGATTTTTATTAATAACATAAAAGATGCTTTCCTGCTTTTTGCTTTATTTATCATTTAAAAGAGAAAGAGATTAAGATGGAGAATTATCAGGAGGTAAAAGTTCTATACACCTTTTAAATTGATCTGTTTTTTAAGATATTATGTTATTTGTAATGCAAAGGATTATACCTTATCAGTAGCTATGATTTCTGGATAACAAACTTGTAATAATACTGGGTTAAACACTTGAAATTGCTGTAATATTTCAAAGAATTAATTTTGTAGCTAAGATCATGAATAAGTTTATACTGAACAACATTGCTTTTCTGATAGCAAAATTATAGACTTGGTAAATAGTACCAAGAGAAATAAAGTTGGGGAACAAAGCCAAACAAATTCAAGAATCTTTTAAAATAGAAGTGACTTATGATTTTTGAAGATTATTAACACTGTATTTACCTTGGTTTTCTGAAATTATCCCTAATTAAGAAATCAATACATTATTTAAACTGAGAAGAAATAGAAAAAATGATTTAATGATAGAACTTATTATATATATTAGGAAGTTATTTCCAGAAAAGCATTATCAACTATATTTTCAAAAATGAGGCTGAAAATTATGATACTAGTAAGCTACTATAGTTGATTTTATAGTATAGTATAACTTTATAGTTGCTTGCTAAAAGGTTTTGTAGATGTTAAAAGGCTGGAGAATTTAATGGAAAAACAGTCCACTAGCTAATATTCAATACTTATAAATCATATGTGGTTGAGGAAGTCTTTAGAGGCTGGTGTCCTATATGTCGTATATACTGCCTCTATTCTTATTATTCCCTGGCTATCCCTGTCAGAATAACCTGGTCTAGACACACCTTGCTCCATGAAGGTGTCTATTTTTACAATCATCTCATCTGTAGCTCTGAGCAGTCATATTAGGAACAGCCATAAAATGTATAATTTATTAGCCTTGATTGGTAACTCTTGTGGAAGTCTAGTATTCTGCAAAAGTATCCACAAACTAGATCCACAATGCAGAAATCTAAGAATCTGAAAAGATTAACAGGACAAATATTTCATTCTAAAATAAATGTTATATATTAGTTTGTTCTCCCTTGTTAAAATAGAGTAGAACCTAGCATAATCTCTAAAATGAGTGACTCTGGGGCATGGTAGGAAGCACAGTATAGACCATTGAGTCATTCAGGACTCGGAGATCCAACATTTCTCTTCAGCAGCAGTTGAGCACCTGTCTTGCCATATGCAGGAAGCTCCTGCTGAATCATCTCAATTTATCTAACTCTGCTCCCTAGTAGTTGGACTCAAGAGACTCCATTAGCTGAAACACATCACAGTGAGGGATCCATGTTGATGGACACAGCATGAAACTAACTCAGCACTACTGCCCATAATATACTTTCTCAATGAGAGCCCTGGAAAGTGCAGGACAGAGACAATTATGTAGCCTTATCTGTAGCCAGTGATGCCAGGATGGCTTATTAATTCTAAAAGCAGCTTGCAAGTGGCTACTTCTTTGTGCTGGTCCTTGAAAGAGAAGTATATGCTCTCACTGACAGGATCCTACAGGATTTGATTTGACTGAGAGCTGGGGTTGGTTCTCTGACTATCTTTGTGGTCATCCTGCACTGCAGACAAACCCTCCCAGATATGACCGAAGACCTTTTAAAAGTCTTCTATCACTTTCATTTCTGTTTATTTAAATGTGGATATTGTTACTGTATTAATCAACAAACACTTGCTCTCCCCAAAATACTCTATGGTCACTACCATCTGTCCACCTGTTGCTGGAAGCAGACAGATAGGGACAAGAAATGCCATATTGTCATTCAGACATGGAATGAGATAGAAACAGTACCTGAGTGAAGAAGAATGAAAATATGAAAGGTGGGAATAGTGTAAAATGAAAAATAAGATAGCAAACCTATCATTCAAAGTTCATGAAATGCATGCATTTGAATAAGTGCAGTCATCTCTCTCTGAATCAAAGGCTGAGACTAAGAAGTTTATTCTCAGCAACTTTCCTTCCCCACAAAATGATATATTTATTCATGTGGTTATTCATGTAGATTGTCAGTTGTTATTCTTAACCTACAAAACAATAAGATTTTCTTACTGTATATTTAAACATCCATGACAGATTTGTCAGGCTGTATGAGGTTAAAAAAAGGAGTCAGAGAGTTTGCTAGTTTTTAACAGGAGGTATGAATTTACTGTTCAGCTAAATTCCCTCAGGGCCTTAGGAACCTTCTGTGTTTCTCATAAATCTAAATAGCTAAGCATATGGAGAGAGCTTTACTTGATGTATATCCCAGAGAGCCATTGCTACAAACTGACAATTTGGCTGTACACAGGGAACAAAATCTCCATGCATGCAGTTTTAAAGGCATCATTTTCCTTATAACCACTAAATAACATATTGCAAAATAAAAACAGAATTAATTGTACTGATAGTGTGGTGCTCAAGAACCTATATATGCTGTATTGCTTTCTGCTTTCCAGCACATTTCCAATACAACTGTTGAGAGTAAATGTGTTTAGAAAAATATTAGAGGCTAAAATAACTTAGAAAAACATAAATCTACATATGGTTGCAAAATAACTCCTCATTCTGATGACTAATATTTCTGCAGTTTATAAATAAATCAATTCAACTTCTTAACATTCTCTGCCTGAAGTAGCTCAGAAGCTACTCCAGAATTTGACATTTTGATTTTAAGCTGCAGTGCGGAAAAATAGACCATGTGTGAAGGTCACTGACAATTCATCTAAGAGATTAAACACTATAAACTGTCTAGTAACATTTCAGATATTCATTTATTTATGAAAAGTTACTATACATCTTATAATAAGGTTTAAAAAATATTTCCTGGAAAATAATAATAATAATGAGGTTTACATATTAGGTAAAGGTTTACACATTAGGTAAACTATACTCTAAATCACATAGCCAGCTATGATGTACTCAGTATATTTAAATTCCACGGAGCACATAAAATAATAGCTTTTATCATACGAGAAACAAGATAAAAAACCACAACATAGGCACAGCACAGGAAGAGGCTGTTTCCTATGCTTATTTCCTGTATCTGTAAAAAATTATATTCCATAGGCACATATGTTCTATTGAGGAATATGATGACTAATAAAATTGTATCTAAAATAGAATTAAGAGCCAAAGTATTCATGTTTAAGTTTTATTTCATCAGTTAATGAAATTTTGAATGCAGTAATTCATGAACTCTAACTTATATGCCCTTATTATTTTTATTATTATTTTAACTGTCATTATTATTATTTCATCAACGCTTCTGATATTTGCAGCACTTACTTTCTTGCAATTATGTCCAACTTTCTTCCAGATCATGTCTGACATCTCCAAGAACAAATCTCTAAGATTCCTGATACAAACACTGTAACTGTTTGATATTTTGCATTTTAAGCTTCTTTCCATGATCAGTTTGATCAATGGTCAACTGTTTATTAATTTAAAATAAATACCATGATTTAGAACAGCGAATATATATTTCAATTAGATTGTCACTTGAGATTAAATGAAATACCTTGTCTAATATAAATATACTTATGTATCTATACTTTTATATATAACACACAATATATATGTTTTCTCAAGAAGTGAATGATCAATACAGATCATATCAAAGCCCTTTAGCTGAAATCAAGAAGTTTACATTCCCTTGCTTTCCAGTAAAATCATTTATAATGAAGATTCTATTCCTGCTAGAATAGAATCTATATTCATTATATTCAGTGAATAAATATAGTGCTGGTCTTTTTTATTGTCATGAATGAGGTAATCTGCAATAAGTGTTTAGGATGGATTCTTATATAGTAGTCTAAGGCTGAATGCCTTGGGTTTATTTGCCAAGATCTGGCATTCACCGCTCAGACAAGAATAATTATTTTGGAATTCTCTTCCAAAAAACTTGAATATGACCTATTTCTTATTCCGAAGTACTGGTTTGAAGTGACAAATAATTGGATGACTCTATAGCTTCAGAATGAATCATTTTGAAAATAGAAGAAAAACAGAGAATGATTCAGCTACGGTCATATGTTGAGATTATGTGACTCATGCAACATGAAAACAAATTAAATAGTAAAGTTACTTTGTCTCTTGGGAAAGTCCAGCTAACAATTGGACATACCTGGGTTTCCTATGCCTATGTAGAGGGAAAAAGTGAAATCTACCTATTAGAATCTGTGAAGGTTGTGTTAACCCAATATGCCATCATTTCTACCTAGACTCTCATCTTAAGTAACTAGAGTAGCATCTCTACTCTTCTCTACATTTCAGCAATTCAAGTGACTTGTTCACTTGAAAGTTCATTTCAAAGGTCAAGTGAAAATTTCATTTTCTGTTGCAGAGTGCATTTGTTTCTTGCTTTGATGAATGATGTTTCACAGACAGCAAATAAGAATCATGCATTCTTCCATAATATACCAACAACAGATATGCATAAAGACGGCAATGAAATTACAATGAATTCTTAAGAACAAAGCAATTTGCTCTGTTCGTGTAGGTAAATGTGTATATTCGTATTAAAGAGGTGAAGCTTGGATTTTTCAGGTAAAATCTACAGGTACATATAGTGACATTGTTTTGCCAGGGAGAAATTTTGTAAGGTCACAGTCATTCTATCATATACATTGCACATAATGTTTAAGAATGGCACATAATGTTTAAGAATGAACTAAGTTCTCTCAGTAAAGCGAGACCAAGACGATTGTTGATCTTTGCTTGACTGAATTAATAAAGGCAAATCTGGTAATGATTTGCTGAAATTATCCCCTGAAGAGATAGAGCTGTGCAGCTTGTCCATTTGTTGCTCATATTGTCTCAGTGCTCTAGTAGTTTTTATGGCTAATGGTATAGTAAAGTTCCAACAGAACTTATATTTATGTGAAGACCACTAATATATATTGCAATAATCATTGTAATAATCATGAAACATATTCATCAAAAATCAGTGCCTACTTTATTACAAGCATTGCAACATAACTAGGCACAAACTAGCTCACATCTTAGTTAACACACAATGCACAATGACATTAGAACTTATGAGCAGAAGATGATAGAGGTCAATAGGATTTTATAACATTTCTGTGCCTTTCACCACAGTAATATTTGGCAGGTTTCCTTTAGTTTTATTCCACATCTTTCGTGCCTTCTGTGCCTTAACCTTATTGCAGTAAGAAAGTTTATCTGTAGATAGCCTTGCTTCTATATGAAGAATGTAAAGAATATTAAGAATAGAAATGTGATATCCTTTAATGATATTAATAATAATTCAAAGTTGAAAATGTGAAGACTAATAAACAGGCTAGCTTGTATTATTGTTATCAGAGGGGATAGTTTAAGTAGATTTCCAAGGAAATGCAAATGTTCTCTGTAAAAGTGGAGGAAAAATAAAGATTATTTTCATAAAAACATTGTTTTTTTGGCACAGTATACTGGAAAGATCTAAAATGAATTTAATAATAATAGTCAATAAGTGCATATGTTTGATGAGCTGACTGTAAGAATGAGATTCAACATAGGGATATGACATATAGTTGTGGGAGAAAAATAACCTCATTAAGCACTAGAATTATTTCTCTAGTCACAAGACTAGTGAACATAATATATATGTATAAATATCAACTGCATATATGTGAGAACAAAAAACATTCAACAGGTTGAGAGGGAATTAGATCTTTTCTACTGTTGGTCCAGATGATTGAATTTTATGGGATTCATCAGTAATAATAAAAATATTTGAAAAAAAAAAGGAAGATATCTCAATAAGGAGGAAGAGGGAAGTTAAAATGTCCCAAATCTCTATAATTCCATCTGAATAAAATACTAATTGTGAACTATAATAATAAAATTGATGAGACTGATAGGAACTAATCAAGAACAATGAATCTGATACTATTTGCAAAAATTAACTATTTGCTTTATAAATAGTTATAAATCTTTTTGATAAGAAAGAAACATTTTCCAGTACACATTTTACAGGCTTATTACTAATCAAGTTAAGTTAAGAATGGAAGAAAAATCCATGAGAAGTAAAGCATATACCAAAGCAGGACTTTATCTGGCTGCAAGACCAAAACCTTTTTTTTCCCTTAATTACTCTGTACTAAAACAGTAAAGTCAGTATTATTACATAATAAGGATTTCAAATAGATTATTTCCTTCTCTTGATGTACCACATATGACTTTTAAAGTATAATTTCTTCAGTCTTATTAATTATTTTCAGATGTCTTCCGAGGATAAAGCAATTATAATAATAGATGGTATAATTACATATTCAGTGACTACATAATAAGACTGTGGCTTAGACAAATTTGAACAATATACAATTTCTACACATGAAAGCTATATAACAGAATTGCTTTTCTGATGGAAGTTCTGTTTCCTAATTTGATAATTCTAAGCATGTAAAATGCTCATATGAGAATTTATTCTAACTACACTAAATAAGTATCTTACTGTATGTCATTTGCTAAGTAATCTTTATACAGCTTCATCCACTTTTCTGGTCAAAATGTATTCTTTGAATCAAATCTGCATAGTTTTAGTAACCATCTGCAAGTGGTTTCACTTGGATGGCCAATAGATATATAGAAAATTATACATCACAGACTAAAGTAATAGAAAAAAATGGCAAATTGTAACAAAAAAAACCAAAAAACAAAGGATATACTGGAAAACCAGTTTTCCATCATAAGAATTATGATTGTATTTCATTAGCATTATGCATCTTTATATTCCATTATGAATTCTTCTCCTGATAGAAGAATTAAAAAAAAAAAATCAAATCCCATTTACAGCATCTATTCTTTAGAAGATATTTCTTATAGTTGATCCTAAGTAAGGAATCCTTAAAGGATAGTTTCAAATTGCATTCATAGCTCTTAGCTAAGACAACAAACAAAGCTTAAATGATGAATAGGTAAGAGTAATGCATACAGTTCACTTTGCATTTTCTTTAATATACATTTGCTGTTGTGAGTAGCTATTAACTTCACTTCTTCCTAGGTAAATAGACTGCAGTTTATGAAGTGTTTTCTAAGATATTTTCTTGTAAGTAGAAATACTATTAAGTATAAGTACTTGTACTCTGTAAAGAATGTGGTAACAGTAGTTTCTCTGGACATAGAAAACAAAAGAAAATTATTTTACTATGCAAAAATATGTAAGTACATAAATAGACAAGAATAAATGATCCCAAACCTTCAAAGATGAGATTTTCAGTGGTCTCAACTTCTTTATGCAGGTTCCGACATACACAACTGTCTCCAATAGTGATATACGGCAAAAATATTTGATAAATAGATATTGAAATAATGGTTTATGAGTATGCAATCACTGAGCTAATGACAAAAATAGCACTTTTGTACAATGAGCACTTTATCACCTGATACAGATCTGTAAAAGTGACAAAAACTATCTGTTCAATGAAACACATTCCTCTACCTTCAAACTACATCAATAGATTAAATATAACCCTTACAAAGTGACTTATGACTTCAGCAAGAGGCAGATCTGAGGCAATGTTTATCTTCAAACCGCTGTCCTTTAATAGATGGATCCAATATGGATGTGTCTTCAAGTTCATTTCTCACGTTACGAGTTTTTGCTACCTTATAGCATAGAAGGTTCAAATGCTTCCGAATATCTGAAATACATCTGTAGTGCCAAAACATAGTAATTGAAAAAAAGGATAAGTACTTCAAGGCATAGTCAATAAGGTCAGCTGAAACTTTAAAATTGCCTGATAAAATACGGTTGATGTTTAGAGAACAAGAAACAACTTGGTGGAAAAAGATGGATTGTCTTATTTTGTCCATGTTGGAAATGTGAAATTGGATCTTTCTGTGGCAAAACAGATCCAAAGTACAGAAGCTGAAGCTCCCTATTTGGCTGAAGAACTCTACCTATTTGCCCTTTTATTTTTTAACTAAAATAAAAATGCTGTGAGTGCAGATTAGATATTGATTACTGAAAGAGTTCAAGTTAAAATGATATTTGCAACTAGAATAGCAAATTCAGGATTTTTATTTCCCTAAAATTGTCTAGGTTAAGGTGGAATGTCTGGTCCAGAAGCATCTTGCCAAGTCATAATGGTAACTAATCCATAATATCTCTCTAGTAAATAGAAAAATCTTTTTCCTTCTTCTTCTGTTTTTTTTTTTTTTTTTTTTTTTTCTTCCTTTCCTGCCAAAGAACCAAAGAATGCAGGATATTGGATGGCTTTAGGAGTTAAATACTCAAATGCTTCAGCAATACGTTTTAGTACTGGGTTAGTTATCTTTCTTTCATTTACATTGTCTAACTTGGCTTCCATATAGAAATAAAAAAGTTTTTAATTATTTCTTTTGGGAAGATTTTTTTTTTTCCCAGATGTGTGTTGCTCTTTGTCTTCCAATCTAATGTAGAACCTACAAAGTGGAGAGCAGAGGATTTTGAGTAATTTTCTTGTGAAAACAACTGTCTTTCATCTGCCTTATTAAGTCAAGAGAGGAGAAGGGGAACAAATTTAAGGTAAACAAGAAAGCACTCTCCAATATAAAATTTTGACAGGGCAGCTACTTCTCAGTTCCATTTTTCCAGAATGATCCTTGGAGAAAAACACCTATTTTGGTCCTTTCATCAGATGATAAAGGCAATAAAGGATGATTGGCACAGATGCCAATAACAGTCAATTTGGAAGATGCCTCTGTGGTGTCATAGATTGCCATGACTAAGCAAAATACTTGTCAATTTGGATAGTGCAGACATACACACAAGCACTGAGCTTGTGAAGTCTTTACTGCCTTTTTAAGCATATCCTTTTATCTGGCTTACTGGAATATGTTTAACCTACTAATGCACGACACCTTGTCCCTATGTCAGTCATGGAGAACATCCTTCACTTCATCTTTCATAATGTTTTCATGAAGTCCTTTCAGTTTGTATTAAAAATGGTTTGGAGATATTAGTCTTCTGACTAGAAATTGGGAGGTAATAGGTTTCTTGTTTGGCTATTTACAGAAAGAGGATTAAAATTGCATTAGTTTCTGAAGAGAAAAAAAACATGCTTGCAAATCTCTGCTCAGTGGAAATAACTCTCATCCCTCTCCGGATCTTCAAACTCTAACACTGCTTTACAGAGAAAAAAATAGGGTTTTTTTGGGCACTTTAACTGTTCTTTACAGAAAAAATGTCACTCAGCTGGCCAACAAGACCTCCTGGCGGTTATGTCATCAGTGAAGCTGAGAAGGAAGTCAAATTTGCGAAAAAATAGAAATCATTCTTTGCTGCAAAAATCATTCTCTCAGCACATGTCACTTTATGAGAACTTGTCTCAAGCATTCTGTACAGCATACAGAATTCTTTTTTTTTTTGTATCCAGAACTCAATGTAAGATGATATAATAAGGAAGAGGATAAACAGTCAAAATATATGGAAACATGAAGTCTTGCAGTCTTTCATTTTACCCTCATAACAAGCAGAAGAGAATAAAAACCTGAAACTAGGAATACAATATATAAAATTATTAGAAAAGGGTATATCATCTGACACATTGTATATTAGTAGGTATGTGGATTGGTGCAAATTTTAAGAAAGACAGAATTTTATTCTTTATAACATGTTAAATAATAGCTGTACTTCTATTGAAATAATTCTATTGAAATAATTCTCTGAATGTATTTCAATACAGAATCTTCAGGATTTTTGTCTCATGAGATAAGACTAGTTATGCATATGACTAACAGCCTAAAGGCTAATTGATCAAGTAGTTTTTAAATTTTACCTCTTATATTTCCTAACAGGACTTTCCCCTGCTAATTTCACTATAAAAGAACTTTATAACCTTTCACAAAGCAATCACAATGAGGATTGCAAAAGAAACTTGAATAAACTGATGCATTTGTCATTCAACATACAGGATGCATGTTTCTCTGATGTGTTTTCATTGATAATAATGGCTTCTTTTGGCTGAAAAAAAAATCTTTTCTATTTTTGTACTTTTTAGAGACCTCAGCATCATTTTAACATACTGAAAATCACAACCAGTAACAGAAGCACTGGGAAAAAAAGAAGAATCAACAAAAACATGATAATGTGGGGATTTAGCTTCATTGCTTTATAAACAAAGCAAACATTACTCTTGGATTACAATGCTTAAAGATAATTGAGAAATACAAATAAATAAAAGTGATAGCAAGAAATAAATTAATTTAAAACTATTTCTCAGTGCACTAATTTAGACAGTGTGATTTGGTATTATTTTTCCAGTATAACTGATTGGACAAGCAATGTCAAAAATGAGGAATATCATGAGGATTTTTCAGTGATGCTGTAGTATATTTTAGGTAGTATATCATAACTACCATGCCATATAGTACATGCTAAGTGGAAAGTTATGTATGTATGACATTATTGAAGAATCTATTTTTACATTTTTGTTGAAGGGAAGCTGAAAGAGCAAACTACATATTTATATAGACTTACAGATCTTCAAAGGCTAATTTAAATATTTATTAAAACATTTCAATTTGACCTGTAGTTATTTCTTTTGAAGCATGCTTGAGGTAGACGATAAGAAGACAAGAAGCATACAAAAATAAAGCATCCACATGATGATAGCTGGTTTTACTATTAATTATATATCATGGGACATGTAGACACTATGTAAATAATCTGGTTTAGTATTTTATATACAGCAATTGTAAGTATAAATATTATTTTATTAGATGAAAAAGAGCAGAAGTCTTACTTAGTCTTGCTTAGATTTTGCCTAGGATCAAACAAAGTTTGATCTAGCACGTAACCCTAAAAAAATAGAGCAGACGCATATTTCTCTCAGCAGGACCTGATATTAAAGTTTTCAATCCACAATAAAGTTTTACCTGCTTAATTTTCCTATCATCAGCCCAACATTCTGTTATATAATTTTCTACAGTATTTGGTTTATTTTTGGAGTGTTATCTTTCAGTAGTCAATTAGGTGAAAAAAAGGCATATCCTGTAGTAACTTAAATACTGGAATTGTATCTAATATACATGTACCCATGTATATTAATTTGTTACTGTATATATCTTCTGAATCCTTTATTCACATCTGTACTTCCATTAATTCCTACTCTTGTTTTCCTGGCTGTCTTTACACTGCAGCTGCATGAAAAATACAAGTAGAGAAAAAGATTGAATTTTCTCTTACATATTTTTTTTCAGGCATCAAATAACAATTTGCTGACAGCAAAATGACTGTTGTATTTAGAGACATTCAGAAATGCTGAAGAACTGCTCACAGGGTGCCGTAAAATTAATTAAAAGGGTGCAGTATCTGTAAAAACAAACATGGTTAGCTGGAACTTTTTACGGTCTCTTCCTCAAGGTGAAACTAATATGAGGACATCTTAGAATGTAAAAGTTAAATTCTGGCCTCATTGGAGGCCCCTGTGTTTAAAACTACTGGTGCATCGTCATTATGTGATTTAAAGTTTGTCTTGCTGCTAAGTAACCTTGACCTCACTGGGTGGTGAATAAGTGATATTTTTGCTACAGCTCATGTTTATTATATGTGCATTTTATTGAGCCACTTTTAAGCTCTTTATTGCATACTCTTGTCTATTTGCAATGCAGATCTTTAAAATGTTCTGCAAACTTCTAAGTAAAGCAAGAGACTATAAAGTTTTCATTGTTCAATTAAAACAAAATCCTTTATGCACAATAAAATTGATAATGTTTCAAATTGTTGTGGGATAATTTCTTGTGTTTCATACATCTATCATTATGAAAGTCTTAGGAACAGCTTTATCAAAACAGAATTAAGATTATACTTTCAATGTGCCTTTACATAACCTGGGGAACTACATTTATCTTCTGAGTCATTCAAAGTGAAGAAGCCCATCACAAAACCTGTGCAGTTGTTCCTTTTATACATTTAATATTTATTAATCCTATCCTTCCTATGACATTCTGGTATACAGCAAATATCTCTTAATGTCACCAGTGCAGCACATCATAGATTATTCCACACAGGAAAACTGTTGACTTAAAAACTCAGAGTGAAAATATTACAGCTGGATTAAATTCGAAAAAGTATTTACAGATTATTTTCAAAATAACTTCATAATAAGAGGAAGAACCAGTCATCTCTATTTTATAGATGGGAACTAAGTCACAGAGTGTTGTTTACATACTTCAAGTTGCCATATGAAAGCCGTTTTTCCAAACAAGTTTGCTAAAAGTATGGGGAATGTAACAACTAGGTCACAGAGCTGTGCAGTCTTCTGTTCTTTCCAGTCTGTATGCCTCATGAATTATATCTTGGTAAAGCAGCAGGGACTGAGTTAGTCTCTCTCTCTAGTCTCTCTAATATTCAATTATGGAAATATTTCATGAAATTTCATGGAATTGAAATAGAGAAACTGGAAAAATGAGTTGGATCCAGATGCTACTTAGAAGAGCCAATAAATACCTCTTGACTTCGAAAACTCTTAATAACTACATTTTAAAAATCTCATTTTAAAATCAGAAACTCAGTTGTACTTAACTGCAATACATTTTCAGGTCTAATATGCCATTTTCATAAAATCAAATTTTCTGATAAAGAAAGATATTTTGGTCAAAATATTTTGCCTGCATCTAGATTGGCCTGCATGTATAGTATAGAAAACAAACAGTGTTACAGCCTCTGAAGTCCCATCTGACTTACTAGGAATTGAGCTTAATGTTCATGTGGGCAATGTCTCAGGACTTTATTGGATTTGGAATTTTATTCAACAATCATTGAAATTACTAGGAACTACTCTTAGGAGAATAAATGAGAGAACTCCCTATGAGTTGAGTACAAATTGTAACATGTTCTTAGCATTATTCAGCTTCAAGGGAAATAGCAGAAACTGAATGGTAAATGGTACCTTTACATAATTTGTCCCATTTGAATGCTCTTATTTACTACCTTCTCATTTTTGTTGTCCTCTGATCCTAAATCCATTACTGCAGTGAGTATTTTTATACTTGATTGGATGTGCAATTTTCTTTTTCAGGTCAGTGTCCTGTTTATATATGCAAAAATATTAGTTACATTTCCTGACACAACTCTTATTTCCTCTGATTTAAATGTATTTGGGTATTTATCTCTTTTGTTTAGCCTCTAATGCTTTAAAGCGTGATGCATATTTTCATGTTAGGTTTAATCCTACCAGGTTATATTAGTTATTTAGTTTTTCAGTTAGTATCTACCTTTCTTTTTTATTGTTGCAAATATTCCACTCTTCTTTAAAATACCATCTACTGTATGGATAAAACATTCCCCATGTTGTGATAAACGGGTTGTAATTCGCAGAACAAACTGTAAAAGAACAGGCTTATACAAGTGTCGTAAGCTATGAGTGCAAGATACCACAAGAACACAGTATCAGCATAAGGCCAAAACCACAGGAAATTGAAGCATGCGCAGAGTCCGGAGGAAGAAGAGCGACCTTCATCAAAGACCATCAGGAGGCCTCAGGGACCCCTACCAACAAGGAGAGAAAATGCGCAGAAGAATTGCAACACACCAAAGATAACAACTGAAACTGAGAGGCGACTTCTGGGCACCAGTGTATAAAAGAAGCACCCTCTCGTACTACAGCGCACGCTGTTGGTGGAGCGGAGACTCCCCGGCCGCCCAGCGCTGCTTGCTTGCTATTTACAATAAACAATACTGATAAATTAATTGGCTCGGATAATTTATCAGTT
This sequence comes from Nothura maculosa, assembly GCA_032353885.1. Lineage (NCBI taxonomy): Eukaryota > Metazoa > Chordata > Aves > Tinamiformes > Tinamidae > Nothura > Nothura maculosa. The sequence continues at coordinate 543,381 of JAUBOD010000218.1, read as the reverse complement.
TATAACAACTTGGTGACCCCGACGTGATTAGACCAACTCTGGAGAACTAACCGAACTTCGGGAAGGCGCCCCATCCTCGGATGGTCTTGGAATTAGGCCCAGGCTCGGTCTAACCTCACGAACCAAAACTGTGGTAAGTAGCAAGCAAGGAACTATTGAGATCTCAACAAAAAGACTGCAGTAATAAGGTTCCTGGCCGAAGGAAGGAGTTCCTGTAATTTTTGTGCACGAAGACCCGAAGGTGGAGGTTATCAACAGTGAGTATGCCATCTTCTGGGTTGGGAATGGTTCCACGGGTGTGCGAATGATTGAGACATCAGATTATTGACGAAGTGAGTGTGGACCTCCTATACAGTGCGGTTCCGATCTCCCGCGAGGGACTCAGCCACTAACGGAAGCAAGAGTTCTTGTGCAAAAGAAGGCACCCCGTGAAGGAGGATCCCAGGAGAGATCCTCGGGAGGAACCCTGTCGAGTTTCTCAGGGAAGGTCCCCAGTGAGACCTTCAGGAGGGTTCCAGGAGAGACCCTCGGGAGGATCCCAGGAGAGATCCTCAGGAAGAACCCCGTCGAGTTCCTCAGGGAAGGTCCCCGGTGAGACCTCCGGGAGGGTCCCAGGAGAGATCCTCGGGAGGAACCCCGTTGAGTTCCTCAGGGAAGGTCCCCAGTTGAGACCTTCGAAACTCCCCATAAAGAATGGGACAGAAACAACATAAGGCCCCGAGGGAGGGTCCCCAGAAAGACCCCCGAAAGGGTAAGAAAGAATTACCTGAGCTATCCCAGACAGCCCTTTAGTCTTGATGATTAGATACTGGGATTGTTGGCCCAACTTTTAAGGAAAAGATAAAAAATGAAATTAAAAAAAAATGGCCCACTACTGTGTGGAGGTCTGGGGAGGAAAGGAAATATTGCCTGATCATTTATATTGGCTCATTTTTGGGTCCTTTAAGGA
>JAUBOD010000218.1:529065-542332 GCA_032353885.1 Nothura maculosa | reverse complement strand
AAAATAATATTTCTCTGGCTCTTAGTTGCATCCAAGCCCAACTCTGGATGCAATCCACAGTAGCTGCAATTATAAGATAAGGTGAAGAAGGCACCTTACCCACAGAGATTAAAAAAGCTGATTTGGGATAAAGCCAAAGAATTCGAAAGGAAGTTTCAGTCTTGGTGGTATTTAGTCAACTTCACTTATGATGCAATCAGCAACAAAGCTACAGCATTTTTTTTAACAATACAAAATGCATCAGTATTTACCCTACATCCAATAATTGCACTAGAATTAAATCACAATGGAAGTGTTCTCTACCCATTCGGGCACAGAGTATAGGCCATGCAAAGTGAGAATAAATGGCAAACTTTTTATACTGATGCATATCCTATGTGGGAACAACAAGGTTTTATTTGTAACAGTAATACTATGAAAGCTCAAGACTTTTGCCTGGATACACAGCAAAATATCTGTCATTTTGAAATACACCCTGATGAAAACCTCAAAATTGTACTAATATATGTAGGAAATATATGTATTTGTATGAGAGCTCTGTGTAGTGTTGTACTTGTAGATAGCATGACTGTGAAGTAAATAATCGTTCAAATATTTGTTTGCAACTTTACTGAAATTATGGGATGTGACTTACCTTATGGGATGTGATTACTCAGTACCTTCATCATGATATAGAAGAAATACTTCATATCTTGGAAAAAGTAAAGAAAGATGGGCATCATCGTTGGTGGGATACCCTTATTGGATAGTCGACAACAGCGATCGGAATTCTTAACAGCATGTTACATCCAGTAGCAGTTTTACTAAATTTGGTGTTGTTATTTCTGTTGCTTCGAATTATACTATCTATGAAGGTCAGGTACATGACAAAACAAATATACTCCCTAAACAATGACCTCTTCAGTGCAGCTCAGTATGCTGTACTTCAACTAGAATCGTGAATTACAAATATGAGGAAGAGAGAAAATGGGGCATTGTGATAAACAGATTGCAATTTGCGGAACAAACTGTAAAAGAACAGGCTTATACAAGTGTCGTAAGCTATGAGTGCAAGATACCACAAGAATACAGTATAAGCATAAGGCCAAAACCACAGGAAATTGAAGCATGCGCAGAGTCTGGAGGAAGAAGAGCGGTCTTCATCAAAGACCACCAGAATCACCAGTGTTTTTCGTAAACTTCCAGCCAGTATGTTAAGGTATTGATAGTATGCTGTACTGCAGTGAATAATTTGCAGTTCCTCATGATTTAGGATATTTTTAAAGTTAGGTTTAGTTTTTCTTCTAAATTTGATTGAATATAAGTTGCATCTATGTCTTGTTGTTTCTTTTAATAGAAGTGACAGTAGTTAATAGTTTTACTGTTTTCATATGTATTGTACAAAGGTATAATATACTTTTGTACCATATACAAAACTTTTTCAAGATAATGGGCTATCTTTTCCACAATTAAATATTTCTTGAATGTTTACATTTAAAACAGCCACACTTAGAGCACTTTATGTGAGGGAAGGAGGAGAAAGGAGTATAGCTTGTTAATATGTATCAATAAATCTGTTGAGAAGGAGAAGATTGGTCTTCAAATTAAATATCTAATGCTTTCTTCCTGGCTTAAAGAACTGAAAATAAACCTCCATCTGTTCCTTTTAATGAACCTTATATATATATATATATATATATATATATATATGTATATACACACTTAACCTAAAGACCTAATGTATAGAAGCAATTCAGAAGGTGCTTAAGCACTACTGAATTCAGTGAGATTTATACAAATGCTTAAAGACAACGCATGTAAGCGCATAACTCAGAGATTCAGAACTAGTTAGGATCTGCAGGTTCCAAGAAAGGAGACAGAACACAATTATCAAGACTAAGAAAAGTTAGTTTTCACAACTGTTAAAGCTAATTTCTGTCAACTTTCCATAGCTGGATAGTGAATACCTTTTAATTTAGATTTTTTTCTAGGAATTGGGCAAGATCTTCCTGCCAGTCCCAGAACTGGCCATAAGCACAGTAAGTCCACACTCTTACTTCCTACCAGCTAGCTAATAAACTAGTAAATACTGAGAGAGCACATCAATGTGTTACTGAACTTTCTTCAATTTGTGCCTTTAAAGGAAGTAAGTTGCAAGGTAAGTTGGCTCCTTTGGCATCCTAAGACTTTATCAACCATATCATATCAAGGAGCTCTGAAACTCACCAAGTGTGGAGTAGATGTGTGCAGGATGGGAGGATGAGAAATGAGAGGTTTGCGTTCTATGGCTGTGTGATTCGAGACAAATGAGAGATGACTAGGCATCTTTGTAAGGTATCTTATGGAAGCTAAGCACTTCTGTGGCTCCTAAGGTGGCACTGTAGATTAAAACTGTATTTTTAGTTTTACAGTGCAGTAAAATTCTTAGTTATAAAAGTACAGTAAAAACTGTACTTTTCCCTTTGCTGCAAAAGTACACTCTGGTGTCATGCTCTTGGCTGGGCCTAGTATGAAGCCACCTAGAGGATGCCTCAAGGCTACAAACAGCCCCCAAGTGCTACACTTCACCTGCAGTGTGCACACAGCAGTGCTTGGCGAGCCCCCCAGCCCCGGCATGGTCAGCATTGCAACCTTGGGCATATCACTATACTCCAAAGAGTGGGATGTTGCTTTCAAAACATTTTGCTATGAAATGATCTCCACCATATAGTCAGGTCTACTAGTCATTTCTATCTTTTCCCCATGCAGCTGTGTCATAAAAATATAGCTATCTTTGACTAAGATTATAGTACTATTGGATGCGAAGTACTCTCAGCTCCAACATGTGTGGCGCTGCAGTATCAAATACTTTCAGCTCCAATCAGCTTCATCTGGCTTAAATGTAATGAGCTTCTGGGTGCACATATAACTACTTCGCTAAGGCTGTCAGATTTACATGCTTAAAACTAAATCTAAATTTCATTTTCTATCACTTGTCTGACACATATGTTATGGTGAAAATAGTTGAATGGATAACAAAAGCTTTATGATAGTTTAATATCTTTGTACTATGTGTTCTTGGACAAGCAAAATTAAATCTGCGTATCCCTAAGTCTATTTGACTGTAAGCATTCCTCTCTAAGGTCTTTTTTAAGCATTCATCTTCAAGGTCTTTTTTTTTTTTAACATTATTGTATCAAAATGGCAGATCTTTTTTAAACTTCCTAGAGTTTTGTGTTGCAGGTTTTTTGAGAGAAATGTTATTTCCTACCACAGTTATTTGTGGACTGTATGTCTAGTTTGGATGATCCATCCTTATTGCTTGAGGCTGCATTTTTTATCAAGATATATCCATGTTCATAAACTGAAGGTATTACAATTATTCTCCTCATTGGATATGTTGTATCTCAGACAAAGATATATAACACTTCACTAAAGTTTGATGAGCCCATCTCTTTGCTGCTAATAACCTTGTTTTAAAGTGTTTAAGAAATAAGTTCAAGTCTGCAAAGTTAACTGACTAGGAACCAATTGCTCAATCCTGTAGGCAAAATGAGCTTTCATGCCCCATTAGAAAATAGCAGGAGATTTGCACTTACACAAAACTACCCCCATAATGCATCTGCTCTTCTGTGGGAGAAGAGAAAGGACAAGATGAGTGCCTTTGAATCTTTGGTTTCAGTCCATCTTAAGCTTTCGGAGCACGCCAGCTGGATTTCTGTCAGCAGAATTGAAAGTGAATGATCTTCTGTTTCTTATCACATACAGTTTGATATTATTTTTAGTAGTTTTCTGGGATTTTTCCTGTGTAAGTGTTGATTGACATCAGTCATATGAGTATTTGCTGTAGATAACATTTTTTATTCCTGCCATTATAGTAATCTGTATGCAACCATCATTACCAACAAGGGCAGCAGTAACTACAGCGTAATTTTCTGTGCATCATTGTTTCAGGCATTTCCTGTTGCCTCCTGAAAGCACTCAGAAATCTTTCCTCTATAATTCCTGCACTCTTGCATAAACGACAGTTCAAATATTGCCATTATTTTTATGACCAGAGTACTGTACCTATTTCTGACAGAAAAAAAACAAACAAACAAACAAAAAAAAACAAACTGACTTTTCAAGTCTTGAAAGCCAAAGGAATATATCAACCATTGAAATAGTTTGACATAGTTCTCTCTCTTTAATTAAAAAAATGCCCGTGGTGAATCGGTAGCCTGAAAAATAATGTATAGATGTTTTTAACACTGTTTTTAGGAAAGGAAGAAATAACAGATGTGACTTTCTATTTACTTCTTTGCCTCTCTTGTATTCATACACTGTTTTGTGTTTCACTCAGAACAAAAGGAACATGCAGTTTCTACCCTGATGACCAAAAATCTCCCTATGAACTATATATATTACCATTGAAGAAGATATTTAGATTCTTATGTGAGCAATTCCTCTTTGAATTTTCCATAGAAATCATTGATTCACAGGCAGCATTTATAATTATTCTAAGAAATAATGAGTATTCAAAGCAAATATATATCCCTATAACAGAAAAATATCTCTCTCCCAAAGTAACATCTAGGTTTTATAAGAAAAAAAATGAAAAGAAAATATGGTAAGTGCCTTAAAAATGCAAAAGTAGGAGATTAAATCAGTAAAACATGTTACACATGGAATAATATAAGAATTTTGTAATTTACTACTGGAATTATGTAACAAAAGAAGTATTTGCTTGGATGATGGAGCTGAGGAAGACAAATAATTTCTGCAGTTAGAAAACTTAATGGCATTATGTTAGAGAATAGAAAAGAGATCAAGCAGGGGGTTATTTCATATTTCAAATCATTATACAGCTCCAAACATCTTAATAACAGTGAGACACAGGAACAGCTTAAAATCTAATATTAGCAAATTGTTCTCAGAACAATGTGATGCTTGAAATAGTAGGATAATAATAGTACTAGAAAAAAATTAATGTTCTTAAAGACATAGGAGTGGCTAAAACTGTTGTTCTAGATAGTTTCTTGGAAGAAAGTGAGAAGTCATTATCCAAGCTGTCCATACTTCTATATAGGTTATTTACCATTTTACTATCTAAAACAATCTGATGTTAGTAAAATCCAATGTAATAGGAAGGACTCTAGCATTAGTAAACATCTCAGTCAAATACCTCTCTTGTTAGAAGGCTTTTCATGATTTTTTTTTAATTTTAAATGTTTACATTCCCAAAGTGTAAGCAAATAAAACAAGCAAATATAAACCCTTGCAAGATTATCAGTGAGAAAGTCAATAAGAATGTTGAAAAATATGCTTTAATTTTCCCCCAGATCAAGAAATTACCTGATCGATTGAATCCCTAACTAAAATTGTACGTGAAAATATTTTTACTTTTGTAAAAGTTGAGTGGCTGTTTCCCAATGTCCTGGGAAAGAGAACTATGGTTCTTTCCATTTCCCCTCTACCTTCTACAATATTTGCATTTCAGAACGAATGAAAGATAATGCCAGATTTGGTTATTCTTTTTTTTTTTAGGAGAAACATACCTCACTGACATCTCTTATGTTGATTTTTCTTTTCTGTGTCTTCTGTGATTGTGACCAAAAAACCCATAAAATTTTCAAGGTTCCAGAATATAATGGCTCAATTGTGGATAAAAGTGTGGAACACAGTGGAACATCGTTAAGTGAAACCAGTCATCATGCTTTACAAAGGGGTCTGCACTTCTTGCTTTAAGTACTTGGGGAAGATCCTCATTTGAGTAAGTTTTAGACATAATAGCCAACCTTTTCACTTCAAGTGACTAAACTAGCGTATTTTGGTCCATAGTTTAAAATCTCAGAACAAATGCTCTGACTTACTAGATCTCTGAACATAGTTCATGATATGTATATATATATATATATATATATATATATATATATATGCAAATACACATATAAGCATATAGGAGGGTATGTGTATACATATTTTTGTGTTTTTAATTTTATTTTGCGAAGCTATTATTCCTACGATATTTTGATGAATAAATAGGCTGGATTAAGCTTTAGTAGTAATTTTATATAAGATAGTTTAGTTCTAATTTCTTTAGAAAATATCTTAACAGTTTGTGTGATAGAACAATTTAGGAAAAATGATAATTATTTAATTTCTTTGTTATTACCTTATTTTTTCTTGTTTTATTTTTTCATTTGAAAGTTCATGAAGTACTATAGCTTGCTCAACATACTGTTCTACACATTTTTTTGCACAATGATGTTTCTACTATATATCTGAAGGATTAGACAAACCTTGAGTTTATACCAATATTATACGCATTTTGGAAAAAAAAATGAAATAAAAGGTTACTCCAGGTCATAATCTCATATTTAGCTTTCAGATATCTTCCTGTGTTCACCAAGAACCAAAGAGAATTTGAAGAATATATTAATCTTCAGGAGTCAACCTCTCTGGAAAGCATCGTTTCAGCACTAGAGATAAAGATCAGTAAATTCAATAATCACAGAATCACAGAACGGTTGAGATTGGAAGGGATCTCTAGAGATCATCTAATTCAACATGCCATGTTCAAGCAGGGACACCTAGCATATCAGTAAGTCTGAGCTAAGGCCATTTCTTTCCAATTAGATCAGGTCCCTGCAAAGCTAATATCTGCAGTTTGAAAAGTCACACATGCAATGCATCAAACCTCTTTTCTGTGCTTTGTATGTGTAAAATAAATATATGTATTTCCATATAATTATGAAATCCATGGAAAAAGTGGGATTTGCCACTTCACATAAAGGCTGACACAGAGCAGCTGAGGCTGGGAGGCACCTCTGTAGACTTCCAGGCCCAACCCCCTTACTCAGAGCAGGGTCAGCTATAGGAAGGTTGCCTAGGACTTTGATCAGTCAGGTGTTGAATGGAGAACCTCCAAAGCATGGAGGCTCTGCAACCCCTCTAGGCAATCTATTCCAATATGCAACTGTCAAAGTAAAACTTTTTTTTTTGTCATTTGCAAAGAATTTCCTCTGTTTCAACGAGTACCCATTATCTTTTGTCCTGTCACAGAACATCACTCACGGAGTCTATCTGTATTCTTTTCTCCCTCCCACTTCCCCATCCCTTCAACTATTTATACATATTTATCAGGTCTCCCTGCACCTTCTCTGCAATCCCAAACAATCCAAGCTTTCATCATATGAGAGATGCTGCAATCTTTTAATCACCTTCATGGCACTTGCTAGACTCAATCAGTTCCTGCTGCCTTGTGACTTGCACTTTGCCAGTTTTACCTCATCCTGCAGGTGATGTTCTGCATAGTTCTGTTAGTATTCTTTACTGTAGCGGAACATTGCTTGCTCCTAGACAATTTGATGTCCTCTATAAGCTCAAGAGCCCTCTGTGTACAGCTGCCTTTGAGCTGGTCAGCCCATAGCCTGCACTGGTGCATGGGATTATTCCTCTCCAGATACAGAACTTGAAAGTTTCCTTTCTTGAACTTCTTGTGGTTTCTCTCTGCACATATATTCAGCATCTCAAAGTCTTTCTGAAGCGCAGCATAATCATCTGGTCTATCAACCAATCCTCCAAATTTTGAATAATCTGGAAACCTGCCGAGAGCGCACTCTGTCCCATCATCCAGGTCCTTAATGAAGATGTTGATCAGTTGTGACACACCAATAGAGAGGCATCCAGGATTCTTTCAGATTCTTGGCTTATTTGTGCTAATTTAACACATCACAATCTGTCAAAAAGAAGAATTTATTAGAGCTAAGTGCTTCTACAGATATGATGGGCACACTAAACAATTAACACCAGGCAATCTACGAGTAAAGCTAAAGTGTAACAGCTCTCTCTGTATGTATATCTATCTATCTATCTATCTATCTATCTATCTATCTATCTATCTATCTATCTATCTATCTATCTGACTCAGAGCTCCATGATTAAGCCACAGATGCATGTTATAATGACCATTCTTACCCTTTCCTTGTCCATATGGGCTATCCTCCAGCATAGTATTCCTTGGATTGCTCTCACCTTGTTTAAGCTGTGTCGAGATGATTTGGACTCTCCCTTGAAGTTGGCATCAGTAGTATCCTTGTTGATAGGTGGGTTGTCTGGTCCACAGCCCAGATGACAGTGATACAGCCCAGATACAGAGGCATGGGGCCTATACTCTTTTATCCTCCCCTGGCTCAGTTCCTTATCCAGTTCAACAATGCAGTTGTACAATAGAACAGATATCTTCTGTCTATAACATTAGGAATAACTAAATGGTGGACAACAGTATGGTCAACTGACAACTGTTTGCATATTCAACAGATAAAAGTATAGAAGTTCAACAGATATCAACACATAAGAATACACATATTCAACAGATAATTCAGTGCAAAATTTCTGCACTGTACCTACATGCTTACAGTGAGTTTGCAGTGCCAATTCCCCTTTGCTCTCTAGATTTGCTCAGCACTCCTGCGGTCCTTGGAGGACTACAGCAAACCCACTGTTGGGTGACTCTGGCCATGGTACACTCAGGAATCCTAAACTCTTGGGGAGCATCCCACAGCAAACCACTCTTCTATGGTCTTCATATGTGTCCCTGTTAGGTCCGTTCTTCGAATCAGTAGAGAAGGACAACACCACCATTGAGAGAATCTCTCAGAGGTGTGGTTATTTGGCAGTGAAAGAAATAAAGATAATAATACCAGGTTAGCTGGGGTCTGGGCTCATCCCACGCAGGGGTTCTGCCAATGGACCCCATAGTAGTCCAGCGTGAGCCTTTTATGCTAATTTCCTTTGTTCTTATCTTCATGCTCCACTTCCTACTGGCAGGGCAGATAGCACCATCTTATGCGAATACAAGTGATTTCTTGCAATGTCATGCTAACATAAGCATAAGCTGCATTATACGATTTCCACAAACTCAGTTGTAATGCCACGCTAACATAAGCATAGGCTCTATTATACAATTTCCACGAACTTAGTTGCAATGTCATGCTAACATAAGCATAAGCTCCAAGCGTCCTGTTTAACCATTCACTTCTCCCCTGCTCAAGCGTACTGTTTAACTCTTCATCCCATGTTGTATGTATTAGCATACAAGCAGAGTAGAAAGGCACCGAATCGAGCCAATTTACTGAAAATGTATAAGATTTCTCCCATGATGCTTGCTATGGATTAGTTCTAGTATATGCTTCATGATCATTTTCAAAAGCATTAAGACTGTTATGTGTGGGGTTTTTTTTCTCCTCTCACTTGACTTTCAGTTTTCTATCAGCAGCAACATCTGTTGATGTGAAGTAGAACAGACTAATAGACCTTTCTCTTCCCTGCATTGTCAGAGTTTATGTTTTGGTAAAGTGAACAGGGAAATGACATATAAAAGCACGCTTATGGTTACTGACAGCACTAGATATAGGTTTATTGAAAGGTTGGGAGTCATCATTCTTCTCTCCACCATTAGCATTGCCTAGGTCAATTCATGCTCTTGTCTGTGTGATATAAAGTTGTGAAGATGCACAACCTCCCCTTTTCTCCCATCATATTGCTCTAGAGCAGAGACTTTCAGGCTTCTATCAAATGATCTGGCACTAGAGCTGGAAGGGCAGCGGTATTAAAGCTATTTTCAGCAATGAAGCAGCTTGTCAAACATTAACTTCAGGTTTTTCCTGTTGCAGTGCATTATTAGTGCAAACTGGCAGAAAAGACGGTAGAAAGAAGCACCAGTTGTGGAATATGTATATTCATTTCATTGTTGTCTCTGAACATCTCTGTCTTGCAGATTTGCTTGAGCAGTTTCATTCACAAAAAGTTAGGAAAGAAGGAAAAAAAAGAACAGTCTTGTGCACTAATATTGTGCTTGCCTGTTTGTGTGAATATCATGGATATCTGAGATTACTTGAAACTGTCTTACATTTTTACAGTATCACATTACCATATTTTTAACTGGAAAAGGTAACATTGAGGTTTACTGAAATTTTAAAAAATCAAAATAAAACCATCAAATGTATTTGTTCTTCATTTCAAAGAACAATAGAATATATTTATATAATGCAAAAAGCTGTAATTAACTACCACCTCATATACATATACTGATATTTCCTTATTCTGTGAGCTACAGAGCACTAAAAAGGCAGACTTGAACATTCATGTTTTAAAAGTCTAAAGTAAAAGAATGAACAGTCTGCCAATTCATCCAGTTTACACTAGATTCAGATTCAAACACAGTTTGGAGTGGACAGAGAAGCTGTGCCAGGCGAGGTTCAGGTTAGATATTAGGAAAAAAATCTGCAAGGAAAGAACAGTTAAGCTTTGGAACACACTGCCCAGGCAAGTGATGGGAGTCATCGTCCCTGGCAGTGTTAAGAAATGTGTAGATGAGGCACATAGGGACATGGCTGAGTACACATGGTGTTGATTAATTTATGGTTGGATTCAATAATCTTAAAAGATCTTTCCAAACATAATGATTCTTTGATTTTATTCAGAGATTCTATTCCACTAGCATCAGTGATCTTAAGGTTTTGGGTGTGCAGAATGTCAGAAAATAAATGAACTTTACAGTGTTTAAGAACTTTTTTATTTCTTTTTCTAATTCTGCTGCCTCATTTAGATGAACAAGGTTTGGAGCATTTCAGAGTTATGAGCTTGAATGTTGAGCTTCTTCCCAAATAATTTATTTGCAATTTCATAGTATCATTTAGACATCATTGAAGACAAGAGAGATAATTATCAATTTGCAAAAGCCAAAGTGTGTGGTTCCTTTGAGAGCTTGAATCATGGCTTCTGATTCAGTTACAATAAATCCTGATGCAAATATTACACACATCCAGAGCATGAAAATGAAAACACATCCTAAAGTTCACACGTAATTATTCAAAAAAGAAATCAAAAAGAAAAGTGGTATAGAAAATCACTGTCATCTCCAGAAAGGAATCAGAACATCAGAACACAGCCTCACTTTCTTCTAAGCATCAGGCTCAGCCAATTAAATTTTGTGAATTCTTCAAGTGATTAGCCAGATTTTCATCAAGCTATTAATAGCTGCAAAATATGGTTGGAAAGCTATGGACCTAATCATTAAGTTCCTGAGCAAGCACCAGAGAGACATTTAACACATAGAATTCTGTGGGGAGTGTGCTCGCACACCAGAATTAACTGAAGAGTTGACAGTGTTTATGAGATATTAAGGAAAAAATAGAAGAATGGCATTTTTGACATAAAGATGCCAGAACTTTGTTCCTTTAAGCATATTTTTTGTTTTATGAATAAATTAATTTCTAAACTAAGAGAAAACATTTTCTGATAGCTATCATTTTTTTCTCCCTCTGTTGCAGTAACGAATATATCAAAAATATTCTTTTATTTCTATTTCAACACTTATAAGTAATGAACAATGTGCAGAACCTTTGCAGATGCTAAAATACTACACTTCAAAAGGTAAGTAGAAATTCTGCAGTATTTTAACTTTTTCTCTTACTACTTTACTAATACAGGTTGACATACTCTACTGAGAAGGTGATTTTTCAGAAGTAGAACTGGCAAGTGCCAGACAGCACATTGATTTTTGTACGTTTGAACATGCCTACTTCAGTTGATAAACAATTTGCAGTCTTTATTCTATATGAGAAAAAGTACATTTTAAAGAAATATTTAGAGAAATATGTCATACACTAAAACTCCAATTGTGCCATGTGGTGACAGCACAGGAACAGCCAGCAATATATTCCTGTATCTAACCAGAAAATCAGGGCCATTTTAAGCTTAAGCAGACAACACAATACTAGGGACTAGGGTGGGTTTGCTTGTTGTGGTGGCAATATATGCATGTACATCTGTAAAAAAGCAACTATTCCTATTCCTCCACTTTCTAGTGCCCCCTTGCCTAACTCTTGAGCTCATTAATTTACTTCAACAAAGTTGCCAGAAAGGTAAAGTTTTCCTTAGTAGTAAGCTCCAGTTTGTTTTAGGTGTAGAACTGGTCCAAGAGAGATGATCCTTTACATTGTAACATATGTGCACAAATAAGACAAAGTCTGTGTCTGTAGTATGTCTTCACTCTTTATAAATAGACGAGAAAGAATTCAGACAAGTAAAGCTGGTTTATATCTCGCTGCTGCAAGGAACCTGTCAACCTGGGCTCAAAAATCAATTAAGACAAATCTATCAGGACCAAACTTATTTAGTTCAGTTGCTTCTGAAATTGCTTGAAATTGCAAAAGGATTCCAATAAAACTTGCTTTTATCTTCAGTCTTCTAACAAAGTTTCTTTTTTTTTGGAAATGGATATAAATATATAAGTTTGAATATATATATGAATATATGTTTATGAACATATGTTCATAAATGTATAAGATTAAATATTCTCACTCTTGACAGACTTTACTCAGCATCATATTACTGTTAGAACCAGAATAATTTCAAACTATTTATCATCATGATCTAGTTTGTATCATTTTAACTTTAAAAAGCTTTATATTGCTTAACTGTGTTTATCACAGTATCAGCTGGATGTTGAACTTTTTATCATAATAGAATTCCAGCTGTACAAGTGCTCACACATCTTCAGTTTATATACTCATACATAAATATCGATAATGTAATATTGAGACATACCAATTTTAGAATTTTATGTGCAGCATTTATTGTATTTCTAACATAATGCTTGTTGAATCTTTTCAAAAAAAAATGAAAGAAACATATTGATGAAAGGTTGAATAAGAATCACTGGTCTTGCTGTTTGTCTAACACTACGCTTTTCCTTCGACAGTCAGTTTCATTTTATCTTCTCTGAGGCTGGCAGGATAGGCAAGCACACATTGTGAACTCTGCATTAGTAAAGTGACTACTGGATGGATGAATTTATCCCTTTTGTTTGATATATTTCAATTACTTGTCAACAAGTTTCATTTTGCATTTTAGGGGATAAATTAGTGAGGTACAGCACAAAGCACTGAAGGAAGAATGCCATAGAAAAAGTCTAAGCTGGTTCCCCTCTCTTTGCTTTTACTGCTACAAGGAAGTAGTGAAGCAAGTCCACAAAGACTTAGCTGGAAACAGATGTGTGATAGCAGTTTTGAGGTTGCTGAATTTGCAGTATAACAGGGAGTCATTGATCTCGGAGGGAAGGGCTCTGTAGCGGACGCTCATGCCGGAGCTCCTTGTCTAGAGGCGAACCACTGCGGCCAAAGCCGCCGAGCGAGAAAGCGCAGGCAGCGAGAAGTGGGAGGCAGCCCCGGCGCCGACCCCTCAGTGGGCAGCGCGGAGCCCCGTGCCCGAGGCGGCTCTGACTCAGCGGGGGCGGAGCCGGCAGGACAGGCGGGAACTGAAA
>JAUBOD010000218.1:513497-527466 GCA_032353885.1 Nothura maculosa | reverse complement strand
GAACAGGCTGCCCAGAGAGGTTGTGGAGTCTCCTTCTTTGGAGATCTTTAAAACTCGCTTGGATGCAGCCCTGTGCCGTGTGCTCTACGTGACCCTGTGTGTGCAGGGGGGTTGCACTAGATGACCTCTAAGGTCCCTTCCAACCTTTTGCATTCTATGATTCTATGATTCTATGATCTTGATTCTGCTAGGCCAGACCTGCAAGCTGCATTGTCAAGGCCTCGTTATAAACTTCTTTCAGCTGTGCTGGCATTGTAATGCTGTGAATAACACTCAAAACACTCAGAAACTCAGCGAATGCAATCTACTTGCATCAAAAATAGTCTATGAAAGCCCCTTTAGCTTCATGTAAATAAATGATGAAGCTGAGTGCAGAGGATATTTGAGATTGCAACCCTGCTAATGGTGTATGCTTTTATTTTGAAAAGGCAACTGAGAAGTGTTTTTAACTTTTACTACATAATACTGATTAACAAAGGTCCAAGTCTGGGACATGTCCTTATTCTTATATTAGACTACAACATAGTTGGCGTTTGCTGTGCCTCACTGTGTTCATTTTCTAGGTGTCTCCCTGTGTTTTAATAACCAAAGGAGAAAATATCCTACTCTCAGATTCATTGCTGCTTTGCACAGTAAAACAAAAGAATTGCTATTTCAATAGTTCAAAAAAGGTTGAGAAAGATAGGGACATTAAATAAAAAATTTACAATCAGATCTAAGCATACCATATGTCTATCCAGATGAACATATTTTGGGTTTTAAAATAAGGGTGGGGCTTAATTGTGGTTTAACATAGTGAGTTAAACTGAGAAAGAGTCCACTTCATGCAATCCTAGCATAACACATTAAGTAAGTGAAGGGAAATACTGCCTTGGTAGTCCTGACTAAAGCAAGGATTACAGCTTTATACATATAATATTATATAGCAACAGGAATTATATATATATATCCAGAGCAATGCCCTCAGCATATTAAATAAAAATATTCTAAAAGTAAAACATCATTTTTCCCTGCAGCCTGTAGAAACAAGCCCATTTTACATGGATAGACTGATATGAATAGTCTTCTGAACTCCATTTTAGAGCTGCATCAGGCACAGAGTCAAACTCTCATTGCAAAGCAATGCTCTGCTGAACTTCTGTCTCAGAGTGAGAGAAAGTGATTTATTCAGGTGGTTGCCCATTAGCTAATAAAAGTTAACAATGAGAAAATCTGCAGATGGGATATATTTGACGTGTCCTGGGGACTATTTCTATATCAAAGACTGAGAGGAAGGTAGAATTAGAAAGGTGGAATAGAATCTTGCAAATATGGAACAGCCAAGATTTTTGTAACTTAATTTAAAATTTGAACAATCATCTTCAGAGGTTTGCACTTTTCATCTTTACACATGGAGCTATTTTATGCAGCTATCTTCCATATCAAAGAATGTAAATGTTACAATATGCAGTATGTTTGGTCACTTTTACCATGCATTTTACCATGTTGGCCTTTTAAGAGTATACTTTTATTAAGATTCTTTAGTATATATCATAAAAATGCTATTTTAATATTGTAAATTTAATTGTTCAATAATTTTTTACAATCCTTTTTACAAAGTATTCCCTAAATAAAAGGCATATTATTAAATTTTAAGAACAATGGCATTATGACAGACCTTGGCTTAAGTCCCTTACTCAATCTCTGATCTTAGTGACGGAACATTGAAAGCATGAAATCCTGACTTTCTGTAGTCTATTCCCTACAAATTCCTCCAGCATCTACAGTTGTCTTACTAGATATGTCACATGACATGTAAATATCCATTCCTTTTAATACCTATTTGTGATCTTGTCCATGACTTTGCCTAAACCCTTTGTCAATCTGCTGACGCCATCTGCCTACACAGCCTCCTAGAAGTTCAGAAGTCTGCTTCTCGTAATGGCCGAACATCTAGCACTGCAAGATCTGGGAAATCTACCTTCACCTTACATCACTCTGATGCTTTTGCAAGCCCAAATCCTCTATGCCCTCTGCCTGTTCCAAACTGCAGAATGTCCATTTTACTCTCCCTTCATAAGGAAATTGCTCCAAAACACTGGTCATATTGCCTGCCTGTCTATTGAACTCCGTTATGTCCTCCTTGATGTGCTCTGATTATAGTTTAGGAAATAGGATTGTCAAGATCACTTGTAGGAGTCTGGGAGCTTGGAACTGACCTGCTAATGAAGAATCTGAAGATCTAACTTGTTGGAGCTGTAGCTCAGATAGTGCCATAGAGGAAGCCCTGGGCAGCCCCTACTCAGGAAACAGCCCCTGGGATTTGGAAAGTGGTAGGAAGAAAGAAGGCTGTGTTAAGAAAGCATATACAAATGGCCCCAAGTAGACCCAAGTCAGAAAGGTAAGAAACATCTACTAGGTACAACACAATTCTAACCAAGACCTCAGGATGTTGATGATTTTTGTAGACTTCTGTCCTGTTTTGCTTAAAAAAAAAAACAACAAAAAAAAAACATAGCACCCAGAAGACCACTGGAAAGATGAGCATGATATCAGAGAAAAGAGCTGGATGATAGAAAAGGGATTTTTTCTAGCAGTTTTGGCTATGTTACTAATGAGGCTTCTCGGTATTAATTAGATAATTTGGACTATTAGACTGTTAAAACATTACCTGGACAAACAATGCATTCTTGGCTTTGTATGGTGTGTGCTGTTTTGCCAATGAAAAGTGGCTGAGTAACAGGATCAGAACTGTATGCACTGTTCAAGAAGTCAGTGTACCAAGGCTTAATATAGCCCCAAAATGACACCATCTGTCTTGTTCTCAATATCTTCCTTAATGATATCCAACATTTTGTTGGCTCTTTTGGCTGCCACTGAACACTGAGCAGATGATTTCAGAAAACTCTCAGTGATGACTCCAAATTCTCTTTCCACAGCTGAGATTGCCAATTCTGAGTTCAATGTCATGTAGGCATGTTTCATATTACTTTCCTTACATGTATTACCTTATATTAATCTACACTGCATATCATCTACCAACTCTTTGCTCCCACACTCCATTCTCCTCAGGGAGCTCTTTGGAGGAATCCCTTGGGTCAACATCCTGGAAGAAAAAGGGGTCAACTTATGTATAAAACACAAACTTTGAACTGATTAACAATGCTTTTAAACTTACCATTATTGAAGATTCTCCAATTTCAGCTCCTAAATTGAGGCTACCTACTTTATAGATCATCAAATAATTAAAAGTGAAAAAGTAAAGCTTAGTCAATAACATGGGAAACATAAGACATATCTGTCAAGGAAAAACATTTAAAGATGGCTGACCTGCTTCTTGGCTTACTGAAAATGGCAACCGAAGAATACAGACCCTAAGTAATAGCGAAACATTTTCTATGATTTCATATTTGAACTCCTTAAGTTGAAATAATAATAGGATCTTTTCCCCTTTCTCAGTTTTCAAAAGGAATGAAACTTACGTAGGTTCCTAACACTTTCCAACATTTCAAAATGCTGTGGAAAGGAATGAAGATATTAAGAAGAAGGTAGGAATGGTAAAATGTTTTAAAATCTATTCATATATGAAAATTGTTTTAACCTCTATATTTTTATATAAACCAGTCAGAGAATATGTTTTGTAGATGCTTCCTTAGTCCTTAGTGAGATTAAATGGAGCTGTGTGGGGGAAAGAATTAGAAAAAAAGATTTTACATGTAGGTCTTGCTATTCCTGATCTCTGTGGCTCTTCTACTTAGTAGACCTGTCTTTTTCTCTCTGAAGGAATGGCACTCGTTATTGTGATTCTGCCTTTTAACAAGAAAGAGTAATAAAGAATTTGACTTTCTTAAAGTCTATTTTGCTGCTCATATACACTTCTGTATTACTCAAGGGATAACTTTCATTGCTTAGGTAAACCGCTTGGTAGTGATCATTGCATGTGAAAATTGGAATTTTTCTACTATATTAGCAATATCCCAAAACATAAAGACTAGCTAAAGCGCTTTGCTAGAACTAGAATTTTCTTCTACTTGAGTGGTCTGCAGTTTGGTTGGGGGTTTCATAACTCTTTTAAAGAAAAAAATATTTTCCTATTTTTATTCTGTATGTCAGACATTAGTATTCACATGAACAATGACACTAGAAATTTCAAGGCTCAAGACCTCTGTATAAATCAGGAATATAAAGATGAAATAGAGAATTATCAGTTCTCCATTATGAAATTTATGACCCATTTGAAGAATTCATGTGAAATTCTTCTTCAGAAGAATTATTTCAACATCCTTACTCAAAATCTTCTTTTAACCTCTTTACAGAAATCAAAGTTTAATATTTTGTTTAAATTTGTATTTTTGCAAAAAAAAAAAAAGAAAATCTACATTAGATTAGAACTTTTAAAAAGCATCTCAACTCAGTATAGGATCTTAGATCCTTGTCCCTCTTCTCTGGCTTTCTCTTCTCTCTGCCTTTCCAGAAACCAAATGATTTCCTTTAGTCGTAAATTATATGTCTAATATTTTTGGTCTCTAAACTGAGTAAATCTAATCACGCTGGTAATTCATTATTTATTAATTAATTAAATTACTTATTTATTATGTAAATTAATGCATAACTTATCTAGGAATGCTTATGCATTTTTCTGATTGCATGTGTGTGATCTCAATGGTAATCTCACTAGGTGAGACTTTCTCAGTTTCTGTTCACTTCCAAGTATTCCTTCTACTAAGAAGGTAACTAGGAGCTATTGAATGCGTGCTGCTTCCTACTTATTGCAAGTGCAATATCTGCAAAATCTGAGTGGACAGTTTTTATTTTGAGTCTTCTTCCTGTGTGTATTCTTTTAAGTCTCAGTCTTACATGGCCCTTCTTATCACATTGTATGCACTTTCACGTACTGCAAAGTCTGCTTCATAAACTGGAGATTACAATAATAAAAAGCATATTAATCTCTTTTGTTAACATCACCTAAAAATCACTAATCATATCAAAATTTATGAAGACATTAGAAATCTCTCGGCAGCAACCAACAGCTGTTACTCAGAAAATGTCCTGCCAGAAAATGTTTTTTTTTTTTCCTAATAAGACATTTATTCTTGATTTTTCTGCCCTACCTTACCAAACAAAAACAAACAAAACAGAACAAACAAACAACCCAAAAACCCAACAAAATAACTAGTTTCAAAACAATTTATGCTCCAAACATAGAAGTAGTTGAGTTGAGACTCAAAGATTTTCCAATTAGATGTACCTAATCAGTTTCAGCAGGATAAGCACACTGTAGACTACTTGGGAAAGGGAATGTACTGGAAACTAATTGCAGCTATTTTCATATTGCAAATCTTTCTCAAGAAAAAATCTTAAGAGGGATATAGAGTTTTACAAGTTGAACCATAACTTATAGAGTTTCAAAAGCTGAAGAGCATTGGGTGGTTGCTTCATTGGCATTTTAAAACCTTGAGAGATTTCTTTGTATTCTGCCTCAGAAAAAACAACAACAACAACAACAAAAAAACAGTATACAGAATTAGAAAAACAAAAGCAAGGCAGGGAGATGCATAATAATGTGAAACAAAACTACAACACAAATAGCATTTAAGTAACTGAAATGTAACTACTGCATTATCCTGTTCTGCCTGCCAAGTTTATTTGCTTCTTTTCTATTTAACTGAGATTTGCTTTTTTTACCTCTTGACATAATTTACTTAGCATAAGTGCAGTGTCAAGTGATAAGTACCTCTGTGGCTGCTGTTTAGTAAGCTTGGATTTGACTAGTGACATTGCAAGGACTTTAGGTCCATCAGTGGTTGAACTTTCTTTTCATTCCTATTTCCATTTCTCAGTAATTCCTATTTCCGTTGCTTGATAATTTAAACAGGATTTCCGGTTTAGATTTTTGGTAGGTAGGTAGAAAACAGTAGTTTCAACGTTTCTGATTAATTGCAAATTGCAGTTTAAATGTTCCTTTTCAATGACACATGTTTAGGTGAGAGTGTAAGTTGATAAGGCAAGAAGAGCAGAAGCAGCAGCATGTGGAGTTAGCTCTTCAGCAACAGGATTTTTCTCCATTTAGGATCAGATGGTGTCAATGGAGATTCCCCTTTACTCTGTCCTCTTCCCACACACTACCCAGAGATGAGAATGTTTATTCCCATCTGTTTCTTTGTTCTGATTTTTTACATCACACAGTTAAGTGTAACTCAATATGACAACTTAGAAATATTATTCTATATATTAAACACAATATCAAGGTTAGTGAAGATCTATCAACAACTTTCTGCACTTAATTCTGTAATGAAGATATATATATACCACAGATGTTATCTCAAATAGCACAGTCATGCCTTTACTTTCTAAGGAAGAAAAAATTGCAGTAGTTCTTCTGACATTATTTGCAGAATAACTTGCTAATTTTTTTTGTTGGCTTTTAAAAATTTACAAGAATTAATTTGAAGAAACAATTGAAGTAAACACAAATATCTTTATATTAACATTAGTTCATATGAAAGAACAGCAGGATCTCATGATCAATGGCACTGCAGAATCATGCTTTCTGCTTCTCCTTTCACATGATTGTTCCAGTAGTGATAAATTAAAAAGCTTCAGAGATTTTTTTTTCTTTCCATTTTGCTTGTCAGGAAGTATCTTTCCAATTTCTACTAAAATGCCAAATACCTCCACACAATTGCTACGATAAAATCAGTGTACAGAATGAGGTAATCTTTACTAGCCTAAAAAGGCCTACTAGCCTTTTTACATCCCTCACTATTCTTAAAGCTATGTGAACCCTAGCAGAATATCAGAATAGACAGGCTTTGCATAGTGAACAGGATTATTTGAATCAACAAGCTTGAGCTGACAAAAATAATGTCTAAATAGCAAAATATACAGCTGAAAAATATGAATGCTTTTTCCATGCTTTCCAAATTATCCTCTGAGAATGGTCTAAAATAGTAATCCAGGCTATGAATGTAGAACAGAGAATAGGACATATGTCTATTTACTGTCCTGTGAATGTTGCCTTCATGCAGAAAATTTTTCCCCTTTTTCTTTGTAAAAGAGGTGGATAAACTATGCCCCCTGCAGTCCAATCCTGCTGTATAAATCGTTTCTAATACAGCTGACCACCTTTTGGGTTACACTAGTAATGATCACTTGCTTTTATGGTCACTTAGCATTGTCTACACCAAATCAGATCCAAGTTCCTTTAAGTCCAAAGTTCACAGTGCACAGTCATTAAGCTATCCAGAAAAAAATATATAAGAAGGAACCATGAAGTGCAATAGTTTCCTCCTCCTCTGAGATCTTGTCCTGAACTCTAAATTAAAGTCTATATTTCCTTTTACTTTGCATACAACTATCGTGAGATTTAGAAATAGAAGAACAAACCCCTCAGTTCCTGATGATTGTGATGGCTGTGCATATATGGATCTTGGTTCACATAGTAAATTTTTGTCTTTAATCCTGAAAGCAAATATCTACAGTTCAGCCTTCTTAAAAACATGTTTGCCCATTAGCAATGGCATGCCTTAGCTTTGTTTCCTAGTTAGTTTCAGATCATGAGAATAATATTTCTTTTTTTTTTTTACAGGATCTTGTATGCAGTCAATATAAACAATTTCTGCTTTTTTCACTTTTTTTTTGTTTGAAACACTCATGTTTTTATAAATAATTACCATGTATTTATTATGTATGAAAAACTGTACTGCACAAGGTCAGTATGTCTGCCTTCTCCAATTCAAGTTTTTTTTCATTGTTTTGGATTTTATTTTGGAGATTGCCTCTAGCAACATGGCACAATGAGTTTTCTAAAATTTTCTGGATGATAGAGTCAATAAAATATAGGGGCAGTCTTTTGTATCTTTCCATATTTCGGAAGATATGGAAGATAATTTTAAAGAAATTTTGTATGTTGCTGTTGCATTAGCCATTCCATTTTGAAGCTTTCTAAATACTTTAGAATGTCATGTTCAATTGCACCTTTTTTTGGTCCGTTACTGTAATTACATTAATTGCTCGATGTGCCTCTCTTCTACCACCTGAGTCTTACTTTATGGGCTTGATATATCACATTAGGGAACAGAGAGCCTACTGAGAATAGCAGGGAGCAGATGTATAAGCAGTCCAGCATGATGACATAAAGTTTCCTAGGAAACAACAGGGACTCTACGAACTTCTCAGCAACTTGGCAAATAGCAACTGATTGGCTCCAAAAGTATGTAAGTAAAGAAAGCCTGAAAAAAAGATATCTCTGTGAGGACACAGTGGGCAAGGAGATATTTCTAAGTTTTTTTTTTTTTTTGGAAGACTCTTCTGGAAAAAAATATTTCAGATATTTGTTTCAAAGTTGACTGTCCAATAAAACTGACTATCAAGTTCAAAGACATTTTGGAATCTAGTCAGAACTGCTGTGAGCTTCCATCACACAAACATCGAACACTTTCACAAACCTTTGGACCTAACTAATTCATATTGCAAAGCTGTCATGCTGCTACATCATATGGATCAAATACTGCTGAGACAATTTTTGCTGGCACAGAAAGATTTCCAGGCAAGCACAATTCTTTCTTTTGTCATTTTGAATGCCCTTCCTGAAATGCCTAGGTCCAGACAGCCACCCTTGGAAAGTCAGCCTATAAAGAACAGGCTTGTATCTTTATCTTTTTCCTTTATCTTTATTCTTTATCTTTCCAAAAATATTTTCAATTTTTCTCTGTTTATTTAAACAATATTATCTTTTTTTTAAGGTATGAAAATATTTTACAATTATCAACATACTGGCCTACTTACTGATCTCCTCAAGACATTTTGTTTTCTTGGTTCCCTTGCCAGAGAGGGCTCCTTAGTTATCAAGAAACTCAAAGAAAATTATAAAATTTATAGTGACAGCAATTAACAGAAATGTTTGGTTCTATATTATCTAAGTAGTCAAATTAAATACTCAGAAAGGCCAGTACCCCTGAGACCTGGATCCTTATAGTAACTTTTGAGTAAGGCTCAGATTAAAAGTTTGAGAGAAGTTTATCTAAATTAGAGCATGGCTGGACATAAACAAGACTTGTGGTTTTTTTTCTGGATTTATTGTGTTTTTAATCTTGTTTCCTGAGACCAAACCTATATCCAGACTCACTGAGTTTGGACCTAAACTCTATGCAGCTCCAGCTGTGGTGATTAGTGAGACATCTGGGGACAATTAAGAGCAGACCAAGACCTGCATCTCCAGGCTGCATCTACAGCATGTTTGACAATGAAGGTCCTCCTCTTATTTGCAGGAAAACAGCTATCACACTCTTTCACGACCTCTTTTATTGTGTTAGAAGAGAGTGAATTGTGAATTATCTACTTTTTATTCATGATTTTGTAGCTCTTGATTATATACACCTACACCTTGTCTTTGGAGGCTGAGGAGCCTTGAATGCTTGGAAGAAATTTTATTATGTGGAATCTGATTCATACATTAGTTTTTCTCTGGAGTCTTTTGAAATGATGTGTTCCCTACTGTACTGAGCCACATAATATTCACAAACAGACATCCTCAGATTGCTACTTTTTCTGTTCATCTACAAGCTTCACCTCTGTGGAAAATTCCCTGGTGTTTGCAGAGTACTACTGAATTTGAAAACCTTGTGAGCAGTTAGCAAGAAATGTAAAATCTCTCTGTTTACCTGGATGTGCCTTTAGAACACAAGCCAATATTAATTAGTCCTTGTGCAAACTAGCAGTCCAGGTCAATACTCAGGGAGCATCAAAGCATTTTAGAGATAATATTGACTGAAGAGGTACAGAGATCAGAAGACTGTCACATATGAACAGAAGAACATAGGTCCAATAAAACTAGTTGCAAGATTCCCATTTATTTTAATGGATCCAAGATTACTACATGTTTTTCTAGAATGGGAAAAAAATGAAAAAAAAAATCTTTTACCTAATCTCTTTGATTTACTGATTTGTTTGCAAAGATTTAAATTATTCCACCACTTTGAAATACACCACCTTCAAATCATATTGCCAATATTAAAAAAGACTGTAATTTCAACTGTAAAAAAGAATGACAGTGTATGGAAAAGGTAACTTTATTAACCCAGTTGATGTAAAAAGAATAATTTTTATTCTTTTTTTGAGAATAAATGCTGCATTTCTATTTGACTAATCTTTAGATTAATACCTTTCATTAATATTGTTTCAAATGCAAATGCAATTTCTTGCAAGAAATATGCAAGAAGTATACTTGTTTAAAATGGTCTTTCCTATTTTCTTTTGAGATACAGAATACAGAGTAACTATACACATTATAAATTAATATCCTGTTTATAGAAGCACTTAGATTTGAATAACTTCATTGTACCTTTTTACCAGATTCCATTTTTTAGCTCCTTTCCATTTGAATTTTTTAAGATACTTTGACAGCTTAAAAATTAAGAAGGACTTGTAGACTTCACTTTCAAGCGATTAGGACTTTTTTGCTATCACTGATTTTTTTTTTTTATCCTTTTCTCCTCAAGATGGACAAACATGCATATTTGACTATCAACACAATATTTGAAACTCAAGGATGATTTAATTGTACAATCTTACTAGTGCATATTCTGTATGGACTTTAATCCAAGAAAGTAATAAATTAATGAATAGATGTTTGCTCTACATGATATCAACCTTACAGTGAAAATGTTAAATTTCAAGAAGCTTTCTCTACATGAATGACGGACTTAAAAATTTATTCACAGTCATGCATAATCAACCTTAAAAGACAAATTATTTTATTTAGCTGAAAGCTACTGTCTCCTTCTTTGCCTTTCAGGAGTAAGAAACAGGCAGCTTTTCAAACTGTATACATCTAAGCTTTGCATGTTAAACTGAGCAATTTTCTGTAAGTACACTTTTCTTTAATAATCAAAGAAAAAAAAAACAAGCTTTACTTAGCAACTTGAAACCATGTTTGTGTAGAACATTGGGACAGTTTAACAAGAGAGCGTTGTAGTATTAAAGGAAGTATAGCCCACTTTATTTACTTCAGTTTCTTGAAAGTTGGAAAAAATAGTCTTTTCATCTCTCTCTGAATAGAGCGGTCTTTGTAGCACTCTGTTCTGTTTTCAAACAGGACTTACTGGTTGCTGACTCTAAAGATACTGTGCCGAGGAAAAAACAAACAAACATGCTTTCTGTTCAGTCTCTCTCTTAGGACATTGTTTTTACAATAAAAATCATTTATAGTAATCCAGAAAAAAAAGATATCTCTAATTTGGATAAGCAAAGTTTAAAAAACTATGAAGTTTATTGTATTTCAATTTGCTTGGAATCCCAAAATAAATAGTAGTAATATGTTTAATATCATATTATAACTTATTTTTAAATTTCTGAGTAATTCATTATCCAATAATCAGCCGTGGAATGATCCCTCTGATTCAACTACTTCTGTACTGGATATTGGTAGCTTTTATGCTCCAGTGGAAACACAGACATGATTAAATAAGAAGAATGTTTTTTGGTTGCAATTTCAAAAAGAATACAAACAAACAAATAAAACCCTTCAATCCCCATGTAGCAAAAGTAGTATTTCTCCAAATATAAAAATAACAATATATTTCATAGAACATCACTGTAGGGTTTCCTTAAAGTGTAATCTCATTCCTGAGACCATTCCTAAGTTTATTCTGTATACTTGTCAAATAAAAAAAGGTTAATCTCTACCACTGGTAATTTGGTAGACAGAATATCGAATGTGTTTCGCAGAATAATTGGAAGGGAAAAGAAAACAATGTTTCTAGTAATCATTTTCCTTTTAGTCAGCAAATGCTAGACAAAGGTAAAGTAGTCATATACAAACACGATTAATATTTTAGTGTGTTCTTGGCATTGTTTTTGGTATGGATTTTCTGCTGATCTTATTTAAAGAAATAAAATATACTAAACAGAGAATGCTGCCAAATTTCCAATTACTTTTTTTCTCATTATGGTAAGAAGAATAAGGCAATTGCATTAAATAGAAGGTATGTAAGTACAACGGCTTAAAGGCTATAAATTTGGCCAAGCAAATAAATTATCAAGATAGAATCCTGACTGATTGCTGTCAATGCTAAAATAGGTGATTATAAGCATGCAAAAGTAGTGTTTTAAATCTCAATAAATGTTAATATTGCTAATACTCTAAGACAAGATTCAGTTAAAATCCTGTGACTTTTAGAGATTTTTTTAAATGAATATTAATTGAAAAATTCAAGAAAGAAAAGGGTTCCAAAATATTCCTGGCAGTATAAAGGCTACTGCAATTAAAACACAGGACAGAAAAGAAATCCATATATATATATATATGGAAATCGATATATATATATATATATATATATTTAAAATCTAGGATTATATTACAACAAAGCCTGTTTTCCCTCTCACGTAGAGTTGTACAGAATATCAGAATATCAATATTGATATCAATATCAAAAATTTATTTAATCAGGTTCAAATCAATTTTATATCATTTGATCATTCATCACTAAATTAGGAGTAAACATGCCTTGTCTAAACTTGCAAAGCAGTAACAACCTTATTATTTTTGTCCTTAGTGACTTTTCAGTTGTTGTTTTGATGTTGACCAATCAGTTGCTAGTTGTGCACTGATGAATGGCCCAAAGAAACTGAATGTGTGTATCAATTATTTTTCACGACATAGCAAGTGAATCAGAGAACAATGTGTGAATTCTGCAATAAGAGAATGCACTTGTTAGTCCTAGCATATACATATACTTCCTACTACTTCCTACTACTTCCTGATAGTGAGGTTATCTATGTGATTCTGACATCTCAAGGCTTATAGAACAATTGTAGGCTAGTTTTGGCATTGCCACTTATCCAAGTCTTAATGAAAGACAAGATTTCCAGTGTCTAACAGAGCTGCAATACTCTCCCACCTCTGCGTTGAATCAGAAAGCTTGTCTGGTCTGTTACTCCTGACACCCATGGGACATAAAGGTTACATATAAATTGATGGAGTTGTCTTTTACAGAAAATATTAAATATTTGTTTAAAAAATAAAAATGAATCTGTGGAATTTAATTAATATCTGAGTTTCTAGAGAAACTCCTATTATTGGTTTCAGCTGAATTAACACAAGATAGGACTGTGAATCTTTTATAGTACTCCTCTGCCAACACAAAAAAATAAATTCAGTGTCAGCTAGAAAAGGAAAGGCAGATCCACAAAATGACTCCTCTGTTAGATGACTTATATCCCTGTCTAGTATTGTTAGTCTCTGTCTACCATTTTCTTCCTTCCTTTCTCAAGCTAACCTCTCTGGCTAAATGCCTATGCCAGATAGCATCTCTGGATGTTATCGAGTGCTAACGATAGAGATGTTCTGCTCCTCACTTGGATCTGGACACCATCAGTAGGGAGAAAAATCTCTCTGGTGTGCATGAGTCTGAACCCTCCTGTCTGCAAATTCTTGTTCTCTTTTTTTTTTTTTTTTTCTGGAAATCCTTGGACCAATCAGACATCTCCAAATCTCACGCGGCTCAGTAACATTCAGAGTGCAGCCCTCTCCAGGGGTACAGCGAATCTCTGTATTTGCCTCTTGGGAGAGGTTGTAGTCACTGGAGTAGAGTATAAGCAGCTATAGGCATGCTGTTTCTCTTACTGAAGCTGGTTTACATGGCAGCAAATCCCTAGGGTTTCAGTGGGATGAGAATTCATTAGGTTTCACTCTTTCTCAAATATGAGTTAGAGCAGTCACAGGATGAAGAGATGCTGTAGCAGTTCCAGTGCAGTTCCAATGACATTATGTGTTTGATTAGGGAAAGTTTCATCTAAAGATTCATTATAAAATAGTCAAGCAGGCCTTGAAGGACGGAATAAAACACAGGAAATGCTTCCTCTTTCTCTTCTTCCATTCTCATTTTCTCTCTTTGCCCTTCCCTTCCCTTCCTTTCTCTTCCCTTCCCTTCCCTTCCCTTCCCTTCCCTTCCCTTCCCTTCCCTTCCCTTCCCTTCCCTTCCCTTCCCTT
>JAUBOD010000218.1:453068-513397 GCA_032353885.1 Nothura maculosa | reverse complement strand
TCCCTTCCCTTCCTTTCCCTGTCCTTTCCTTTCCCTTCCTTTCCTTGAAAAAAATGATCCAACACAATCAGGCACTATCATTTTGGAGTTCCAGTACAAGAACATTCCTCATCTGTCCTTACCAGTAGATGTCATTGAACTTCTGCCTCGCAGTAGCCCAAAGTGACCTCGTGCAGCCCTTTGTAAAATGAAGAGAGAAATTCCATATAATTCCAAAAGGAACCAGTGGTAGGCT
This sequence comes from Nothura maculosa, assembly GCA_032353885.1. NCBI lineage: Eukaryota > Metazoa > Chordata > Aves > Tinamiformes > Tinamidae > Nothura > Nothura maculosa. The sequence continues at coordinate 513,162 of JAUBOD010000218.1, read as the reverse complement.
TCCAAGTTTTTTTTTTTTTTTTTTGGACTAGGTGTTTTTTATTAACCTTCTCTATAGCATACATGGGGATACAAAACTCCCTTTGTACATAGACAAATGTAGCAGTGGATGTTGGAATTCTGAGACAACTTTAATTGCAGAGAGAAAGGAAGTATTTAAACAGTAAAGTAGTACTAGGCAGGGATTACAAATGAGCAATATCCTGATAGAGACTGTCACCTTTCTGGATTGTTTAGAATTTACACTTATGAAGTCTGTGCAAGTGAAAGTTGTTTCTCCTCTGATGTCTATGTCTAGGAAATAGATACATAAGTCTGAGACATTGCAAAACATATGTGCTACTACCAAAATCTTCTAAATGGAAGAAAGAAAGAAGCAATGCTTTTAACATCAAAACCTGAAGTAGTTCCAGTGAAAATGAAATTACCAAGTCCTGGCAGAACGTTTTTTTTTTTATAAAGAATGATGTATATTATTCACATACAATCATTTGTTGAAGCTAAGAGTAACAAATTATGAGGGCAAGTGTCCTTTCCAGATGCTAAGGAACCAAATATTTTCAAGTGGAATGAAAACATGTCAAGTAAAGAGTTTTTTCTGTGAATTTTACATTCCACATTGACAGACAGCAGGCAAGTTTGGAAGCAAGTTCACTCTTCTGCAAGTTAAAATCAAGAAAGTATCTTACTGTTCCATTTCTGCATGTAAATAACAGTCTAAGCACTTCCAAATCAGTCACAAAGGGATATTACAGCAGTCTGTTCTTGCCTCTGTAGCACAGAGAATGTGACTATGCTGCCTTTAGATTCAATACCTGTGGGCCATTTAAACAGTTAAGAAAAGATTTGTTTTAGCTCACCTATGATTTACTTTACTTTTATGCATGTTTCACTTGAGCAGCAATCCCAGCTGATCTCTTGTCCCCAGTACTACATGTGTTTTAATCCTAAACTGCAAATACACTTCACCCAGCATGGTTGACCTCATGCAGGGCATGTTCTTGAGCTGCAGTGCAGGAAGAAGAATATCACTCTCATTACTACAGCAATGCTATATATCTGTATGTTAGAGATATTAACGTTTGTTTTCCTCTGGAGCTGTTGAAGATGGTACACAATGAGCCATTTTAAAATTGTAGTGCATATGCAGAAACTTCTATATCTACTTTAAAGAGGCACTGCATAACTGCTTATAACTGTTTGTAACTGCTTATAGCTGCTTTTTAAAAATTTGTCATATAACTGTAGTTTTATCATCAGTATCATCTGTTGCATCTAAGTAAAAGAGGCAAAAAATTATATTAAAAATATTTTATAATCGCAGATATAACTCATGTATATCATCAAACTTTTATGGATATATTTTCCAAAAAGTATATGAGAATACTTTTCTTGCACTTAAGAGTTTTTACTTCATTCCTCAAACAGTTAAAGATATAAAAAGAGGAGTGAAAGAAGGAAAGAGACATACACATTGTTCTGAAATTACTGACGCTTTCTCTGCTTTTTTCTTGACCCAGTACTGGAACATGGAAGATACAATAGCTCAGATCTATTTTTAAGAACAGAGAGGACTCAGACAAAGCCTCCCCTCTATCTGTTGTCACTTGAATCTCTTTGCTGCAGCTTTAAGGTTAACTGTGTGGCAAAAACTTTCTGCTACAATAGTTGATTTCTTAATTGTTGTAGAACATACATGTTGCATAGAAATGCAACTTTCTGTACTCATCCCTTATCTGTATTGGGATAAGTATGCAAGGTTTCCTTAGTTGAATTACTATACTGGTGCTTGTTATGATTAACTCTTCTGCTATTTAACCACAAGGGAGGGTGACTAAAAAAGATATATTTAAATATCCTCATTCAGTGCTCAGATATTCTGGAATTTGAATGAAAAATAAGTAAATAAATAGTTATGCTTAGCTGGTTACTTATGATCTTATTTATTTATTAAGGGGTCCAGTATTTTCTTTGTGGAATAACCTTAGGGAAGTTTGTCTCTCATTTCCCACTATGATTAAAGAATTTTGTTTGCAACAGATATCATAAATTGAAATATATTGAATGTGAGACAGTTAAATAGCCAGATAATGGTCATGACACTATCTTATGCTACTTACATTACAGGTGTTAAATAGTGATTGAATATAAAATTTACATAATCTTCATTATGATTTTTGGTAATCTCTGCAGTCTTCAACGTTAGACTATATGGTAATGTGTTAGTACAAAAAAACCTACACAGCTGAGATAAAGAATTTGACATGTATTTGCAAATACTTTAAATCTTCAGCTTTCAGTAAGAAAATTTCAATTACAATTTTCCCATCATATTATTATATATCATATTTTTTGCAACTTTCACTATGTATTTTAATTTTTCACTGCAAGAAAACACAAGCAATAACAAGAACTATGCATCAGGAATCTCTGCATAAATATATTTGAATGAGGGGTTTCAGGCAGGAAGTTTTCTGTAAATATATTTGAATTTTTTGTGTTTTTCTTTTTATAGTATGTAGAGAATATGAGAAAAAAATATTCAGAAAAAGAAGGTGTGGTTCCAGTATAATCGTTACAAAGCTTTCTCTAATATTTCTGTTTCCCTCATGGAAGCAAATTGAACTTAGACTCCGTTACTCCTGATACAGTAACACGTATTAGCTCCCACTATTTGTTCTAGTGGCAGAGGAGGGGAAAGGATTTAGCAGTTCAAGAAGACTTTTTATTTTTGCTATTTCAACAATAAGAAAGAAAACCACAGTTACTTCCAACTTTTATCTATTGAAAGATAATTGAAAATACTAAGCCTTGGAACCAGCTAGTCACTGTATTTTTTTTAAAAAAAGAAAATTTCATGTGGCTAGCTACCTTCCAAAGTTCTCAAGAATAGGGAACCAAGATGGCCTGTCTCATATGCCCCTGCTGAACATAAAGTTTGATCTTTGTCAACATGCAGCATGATAGACTACAATCTAGGTAGAAAACTGGCTGGTATTGTATGCTAGCGACTGTCATTTTTTCTTATTGGGGGAAAAGTGAAAAATTCCTCACATTGACAATCTTAATGTCTCTCTTATAAATTACTCTGATGTCTTGGTACATTTTCTTCTCTAGGTCCTCTTCTCAGACATTTTTCATCCCTGGCTATAGGTTCCGTTTTATCAGGGAAAATAAAGTGTTTCATGCATCTCAAGAGCTTTATATCAAATAATGTATTTTAATTAAAATATTGAATAATGACTATTAATATTAAACTGTTTCTAAGTACATCCATAGATTTACAAAAGCTAGGAAAAAGTCATAATAAATTTAACTAAAAAATATTTTTTAAAAATAACTAAAATAATCCAATAAAATATTTATTGATTTATTCACTCATTTTAGAAGGCTAAGGTTTCCCAGAATATTTTAATATGGAGCAGATCCAGTTTGAAAAACTTTTATCCTCCGGAAGTCATGATTACTATCACATACTCAGAAAATGAATTAGCAAAATATTAGTTGCATTTGAAAATCTGTTTGTCTCTCTAAGTTATCAAGTTTCCTGCCTCCACATTAATGATAAATCAAAAAAGACGAGTAATTAATACATTTTGGACATTATCCAGGGGAAAAAAAAATCCAAGTCAATGCAATTTCATTAATATAAGTTCATACCTTTCTTATTTAAGCCAAAATGCAACAAGTAGTGTCCCTACTTCTACTGGATGGTATCAGATGGAGTCTTTTATTATCCTAGGATGAATGAAAACTTTCCGTTTTTGTAATGCTCAAAACAAAGAGCGGTATGAATGCACATTCTTTTACCTCCCATCAATTAGAATTTTCATTTTCTCCTTTCAGTGACTCAACATCAACAAGAAAGATACCCTCACTCTTTTAGCTACTGATTTGGGATTTCTAATGCAAGACCTTCATTGCATCTGAAAAGCTAGTTTGGAGGTTTTCTTATTTGATGTGATCCTCAGCTACAGAACGTACTGCCAGGTTTCTGATCTTGACAAACTGAACAAGAAGATAACACTTGTTGGAGCTGTGGGTGCCAGAGGGAAATCAAATATAAATTAATATGATGCACACCACAGAAAAATATGATTACAATTTGAAGTTCTGCTGCTGTTCCTGCCGCTGCAATCAAATCTCAATCTAGACAGGAAGAGCTACTAAAGGTAACTGCTTGGGAATGCAGCCTTGGTATTTGGTAGATGGATACATGTAAGTCAATTAGTGCCACCTATGTGCAAGACACTGACAATATGTTTCTGAACATAAAAATTGTATTGTTCTAGGAGTTCCTCAATAAGAAAGTTTGTTGCCTCAGCAGATTCCATTGACTCAGTGTTGTTGTGAAGTAACAGTGGAAAATGCATATATGGATAATCGGTGCATTTGTAGTGGAGTGATCTAAGCATCCTAATATCTGCAGCTTGGGTGTTTATTTTTCAGTTTTGCAAAGGTTCTTTCATATTTGCAACTAAACATGCAAGTATTCAAAATGCAAGTGTTCACGTGTTCAAAATAAATGATATTTTCAAAATAAGTGATACTTGCAAGTGATTATATTATTTGCAATTGATTATTGCAATTTATATTATATTATATTACAAGTAATACTTGCATTACTAATTACAAGTATCACTTGTAATTATATTACAAGTGATACTTGCAAAATAAGTGCAAGTGTTCAAAGTGCAAGTGTTCAAAATAAGTGATATAAGCCAAGACTTCAATTTTTTTTTCCCCTCCACTACTCACACCCTTCCTTATGAGGATTATTAGAATTTAAGCATTGCTGGTTACTCTAATAATTCTATATTTGCATCACTGTTACTAAGTAAATTAAGTGCACAAAATGTTGAGATCCTCATTATTAAAATAATATCTTCTGAAATAGAAGACATTCAATGCTTGCAGTAAAATTTATACATTCTATTCTCTATTTTATTAAAGTACAATTGTAGTAAACAGCCTCCATTGGGAGCTAATGACAACAGGGTCATTGTCAGAAAAATGCCATCTCTTTAAATAGTAGATTGCATTTCTGCTGGTAAATATAGATGTTATATAGATGTTATATAGATGTTTTATTTACTTTCACATTTTTGTACCAGCCTATCCTGTCAGGGAATTGCATAGTAACAGCTAAAGTAAACCGCTATGTTTTGTGTTGTGTAATAATGTATTACTGATAAGTTTCATGAATAAAGTGACATCTATCTATTTAGAAAAATTCCATTATTAAGTATTTAAAAGATGTGTTCAAAACAATCCCTTTAGTATCTTCAGTAATAAATGAGTACTAATTATAAATATAGGTGTTTGTTTCTTTAGAATAACAGAAGTAATATAAGAAAAAGTATTGCCTTTCTAATGTCTCATCAGAAATTCCTTTATTAATTAATATCAAATTACTATGCAATTACTATCAAATTATTATACAATATCAGCATATTGATAGACTATTTTGTATCTATGATGGACTCCTTTAATTCGTAGTATTAACAAAGAGATAAATGACATAAAGAAATCATAAATTGTTAAGTTCTCTCTGCCAGAGAATGTTTACAACTAGCTGCTTACATGCAGTGTCAGAGTAGTAGTAGGGATCATGCCTGTATTGGCATATACAAAAACCCAGGTCTCAGATTCATTTGCAGAGGCCATTCATGAGTGACATTTGAAAAATATTTAGAATCTAATATTTGAAGTTTATTAGTATCCATGACTTTATATGAGATATGTCTTCCTAAATTCCTAAAAAAATATAAAAAAAGATTCTCCAATAAAATACCAAGAAATGGACTCTGAACTTGTCTTGAATAAAGCTATTGTAAGAAAACATTTCAAGTGACAGTGATATAGTAGTCTGATCTTTGAAGTCAAATGTTTGAAACACATCAGGCAAAATTATTTTGTCACTCAATATTTTTCTAGCCAAAGTCTATTTTGCAGTTCAGCCTTTCAGTTTATTCTCTCTTTTATGATTGCCACTAATACTTAGTTTGGAAGAACAGACTTGGTTGTTCAGTTCTTGGTTGTTAAGTATATATACATCTGTGAAATATGTCCATTTCATGAGGAATCACAGAGAAGCCTCTTCTGACCTACAGGGTATACCACTCAGTGCTTTTCGAACTCTTGTAAGAAATTCCTCCTTTTACTAAAGTCATTCTATATAATTTCAAAATCATAGTCAACAGAAACAAGTTTAAGCTTTGACATTTGTTAAAATGATACCAATGCAAGGAGTTTGTTTAAATATATTTAGATGCACATTTTGAGAGAGGACATTAAATTACCCTACTGTTTGGGCAACTTAGATTCAGTTGTTGTTCACAACAGTTGTTTAGAGTGGCAGCTGAGGAATACTCCCCAAAATTTTCTAAACTATTGAAAGACTGACTTGCAAATATTGTACATGATATCCATTTGTTACTATCAGTTTAACTAACAGATCACTTTGACCGTATTAACGGATCCATCCTTTTATTTTGACTCTTCTAATCGACACTTTCATCTAATTGGCCTATAGGCCCATTGACTCATAATGATGGGTGCTATGCAGCTGCTAGATTTTCAGCTTTCCCATTTAGATGGTAGACACTGGAGATACATGTAAAGATTTATGAGTCTCCTTACTGTAATTTCTCTTTTGTGATGATGGCTGCAATATATTGATATTTTTTTTGGAAGTTGCTGAGTTAGGCTTCCCCACTAAAATGGTCGTCAATGTTTTGTACTTCCTTGGAGTCTTATATGCATATATCTTTTTTACTCCATCTTCAATTTAGCTTTTACACTTCCTGGAATAAAGGTCACATTTCGTGGTGAGTCTTTACAAAATGTGGACATACAGCGGCTTCACACACAATCTAGTTCACTGATGGCAATCTAGCCTTTTTGTTTAATAATAATAATGATAATGATTAATAAGCTATGCTAAGATACCAGCCCTCCCCAAATACCATCAGCAAACAAGCTTTCTGAGGTCAGAAATCTTTTTTATTCCGAACACTGGACATGGAAAGAACAAATAACTAAGTAACACCGAAATTAATGGACAGCAGTGTGGTCTTCTTTTAGGTTTGTTTAGTATGTCTCTGAAGATCTGCACTTATTTGTCTTGGATGCAATATCAATGTATCTTCATGTTTTGGTTTTGATGTAAGCCATCAGAATATATGTCTTCATACAAAGTAGATTTTAAAAGGAGTAATTAGCCATATTGCAGAATAAATAGAATACTTCTGTCCAGACTTTGAAATCTAATTCTCACTAAAAATCTCAGAGTCTTTATAAAATTGTGCTTTAAAATGGCATTCTGAAAAAAGAATCTGAAAAAAGGTTGATTTATAAGAAAATAAATTACTACTGCCTTGACAGGTTTGGAGACAAGCTTCAATAATATTGTCAGTGGTTTTGCAGTGTTGGAGAGCTGCATGTTTTGGAGATTGCTTGTTGATGGATGTTTTACTGTTATGATAACCTGACTTTCTGCTCATCACTATCAGATTGGAATAATCAAATTTTATGCTAATAGTGCTAGACCAATTCGCTGTATTTTCTCCGATCACTTCCATTCAATTCAGGTTTGTACAACTTTCATTTGAAGTTGATTTGTGCTTGCTTTTTTGAAATCCATGTTGCTATGGCAGCCAGTTCAGAAAAGGATTGTTCCAAAATTTAGGAATATATAGGAGTTAACACAAGACTTGATCTTATTAGATATCTATTTCCAAACACAACACTTAATATCTTGAGTAATATGCTGGTATTTGCTATTCTGGAAGAATGTAATAAAGTAAAAATTTGTCAATAAGGGTGCTGTCTTTCTGCCATAGCATTGCGGGGACAGTGCCAAAACACATAGCTTTCAGTGGTGGCATTTGTACAGCAGGAAATTATGGGTAATTTTGCTAAGCACAACAGATTACCAGCTGGCTTTCAGAGAAGTCTTACAGACGGTGTTTTGCTCAGATGCCTGCTCCCTTGTGGCATCCCAAGTGTCTGAAGAAAGAAGGCGGCTGGCCCAGGTTTCAGGCTTTTCTCTTAGTAGACACATTGTTGATAAGTTACTTAACTTCTGCTTTATGGCTCTCGAAACAACAACGATGAATTGAGCAGGAGTCTGGGCACTGATTTAGCAAGAATTTTTTCCAGCTTTGAGTGTGGGAACATGTACAACACACACACGCATGCATGCATGCATACATTCTGATTGTCAATAGATGATACTCTTATGTACTGCTGTCATCTTCCTTTGCACATACGGTGAAACTATGTTGTAATATTCTGTACCTTCTTTTCACCTAAGAATTTTTTATAAATTTAAATAAAAACAACTTGAAAATATAAATTTAATAAGACATGGAAGTGTCAGTAAATTCAAAGTGAATTAATTCATCAAATAAATATATAACTATAAGATTTTAAATATCTGTATAATATAGAGAGTACACAAGAATTGCTTTCAGAAGCTTGAAATAAATTTTAAATGTCATATCATATCAATATCATTATATAATAAATGGATATTTTTGTACCACCAATTACTTCACTAAAACTGCAATCATATGGCTTAATCTGGGTTAATGTAGTTTCATAGTCTCTTGCTAGAGCTACTTTTTCAAAATGCAAGGACAGCATGTTGTTTAGCTTTTATCTTTTTTATCTTTTTTAATCTTTTTAAAAAAATCTATTTTAATCTTTTATGCTATCCTTTTGGGAAATTCACCTCTAAGTATCTCTTTCTCTATGTGTGAACTATGGCCATGATTGTTGTCAATGTTACAGTTAACAATGGCAAAATCCTATAGATTTTCTGACAGTCACATAGCTTCTACACATAGCTTCTTCACCAAAGACAGTAAGTAAATATTATCTTTATTTTACAGAAAAAGGTAATAAGCTCCAGATGGGGCAGTGTAGTTAGAGTAAGGGAAAATTACCAAAACGCAGTTTAGTCCTGGAGTAAAAATCATGATTCTCTCACAGTTCAGATATCACCTAACTTTTGAAGAAGAAATATGAAATTCTGCTGTTCATGAACCAGATGCTGCCAGCTTCATCTGTCATCTCTCAGAATCTAGAGAAATTTGTTGTGCAGCCCCAGCTCTGATGAGTAAAATCCACATTCGTTATGGGAACTGATTTGCTGGCTGAACGTGATGGGAGAGTTGCCTGGCTGGAAGGATGGGAAAAGCAGACACTCTGGTCATTTGAAGTCATCCTGGGAAGCAGTCAGAATTGGGCAACCTAAAACAGCCTCCTTGGAGTCTGGAGAAGAGGAACCCCATGAAATATCTTCCTATATTTCAAAACTCTAGCAGTTCTGGTAGTAAATTTTAATTTTCACTGCCTGCTCCCTTGTAAGTTTATATGGGGTATGTCACGGCTTTCAATGATTTAATGCATTTGAAAGTGCCTCAGAATTTTGCTAAATAACCAGTAATTCAGATAACTTGGTTAGAACTTAAAATATATGTGATAATATACTAGCCTGAAGGATATGCTACTTTTTATTTTCTTTTTCTTCTCATGGTAGTTTTTCTTCTCTCATACAGAGATAAACAATGATAAAATCCAATTACCAAGTTAGGAGCATTATTGTAAGGAAAGACAAGATAAGCTTGTTTCTAAATGTTTTGTCCTTTTAGCAGTAAATTGAATTTTGGTAGTAAAAAATTGACATTTTATAGAACTGAGGTCTAGCCAGATCTAATATTCTCATTGAAGGAGGTAGGAGAATTCATTTACTGCATAAAATGTTAGATAATTTATTTTAATTTAATATTTATCAATAAATATTTATTTGTTAGCTGGAGTCAAATGACCACTGAAAAGGTATTTAAGGAGTGCTAATGTTGCATTATGAAACCATACTGAAAGCTAAATTCAATCACTTGAATATAAATGACATCCAAAATTGATGCGTGTGGATTAAAGCAAATATTGTATATAAAGTAAAATGATCAAAATTATATATTGTATTTGTGTCAACAGCCTATATATGTGGTTGTTAATGGTACTGTGCACCATTTTTTTTTTCAATTAGCCAAAAAGTCTGAATAGTTTATGAGATCTAGCCTTACTATTCAAAACTTCTGGCTCTGAAAATACTGGCAACAGAGGAATGCCTGTAGTGCTCTGGCATTTCTCATTTCAGTCTTAGCTGGACCAGGACACAGAGCAGTTATAGAAAATATATAGAAATATAGAAGAAAAGAAAAAACAAATTTGATGATCTTAGATTTGACAATGTTGATTACTTTCCAGGTCAGTTTAAGTAGAGGGAGAAAGGAAAGACTTTTTTTTTAGTCAGAATCACCTAATTAGTTCATATAGAGGTGTATTTGTGTTCTAATGTCTACTATTTCATTTCCCATTTTTTGCAAGTGCTTACTAAAATTTGAGGAAAGACAACAGCACAACAGTCATATTGTTTTGTGTATCTTTTAAAATCTGAATGCAAAAGAATAACCAGCAGCTGATAAATAATAGTGAATTTTTGGATAGCCAAAATTCCAGTAAGTTAGATTATATGTTTGTTAAGTTCTGGCAATTTTCTTTCATAGACTCTATAATACATATGCTTCAAAGCTGCGACATCTGTTGAAAATTTACAAATGCAAGGTAGCTTGCCAAATTACAGAGCAGAGACAGGAGCGCACCTGCTCAAGCAAGCTGGAAGCATTACAAATGTGTGAAGTTGACCTGGGCTTTATGAAACAGCACCACTGTTTTTGTAATGCTAAAAAAATAGATGTTAGTGATGTAATCTGCATTTTATTGATTGATGAACGTGTTTCATGAACATATGATTTTATATTCATATCCAATGTCAAGTGAATTATGTTTCTTTTCAAAAGCCTATTTCAAAAAAAAATAGAAAGTTTATAAAAAGTCCCTCATCTTTTGTATTTTTTAAGTAGAATATTCCTGTATTACATAGCATATCCCAATGAATTTGTTATACAGGATGGAAGAGAAAAAATACTGGGACAAGCTTAATGAACTAGAAAATATCAGTTGAAGCCAACAAGGTTCAGTGTTGGCTGCATTCCCAGTGGACCAGACCCTCTGTGAAGAGACAGACACAGTTGGCAATGGGACCTCGCATAATGGAACCTCTAATATTTGTTCTAATGAAAGTTATGTCTATACAATGTTTTGCACACAGATGTGAATGTGCTCTGCCAGTGAGTTAACCTGCCTGGAAGCTGTTTTGTCAGACAACGATCTCTAGCTAATATACCCTGGTTTTCATTGCGGCTTTTTAGCTCAGACATGACATTATCTAGCCAAATCTGCATCATTTCTGATATGGAAGTGGACAGGTCCTGAGTGACTTGAAGTGTAGGTGGTTATCTTCATTGTGTTCAATTGCATCAAGGTTGGAAATACAGTGTAGATAGGCCTTTCGTGTGTCAGAAAAATGCACAATTTATACTACTATGAAAAAATAAGATTTGATACCTTGCTAGCAGACCGTTTAAACAGAAGAAAAACCACATGAGAACTTTTATTTGGGCTGATGAACACCGCAAATATTTTCCAAGAAAAAAAAAGCTTTATGAGAATAGATTCTCAAAGGCAAAATTCTAGTAACATTCTTTTAGATTTAGAGGTGAGATGGCTGACATAACAAGATGTTATAAGTTGGAAAGCTGTCTAGTGAGTAGGACAAACACTGTACGTTCACAGGTCAGGCCTCTGGATCTCCTATGTGAAGAAAAGCTTTCAAACTGGGAATGTCTAACAGAAAATCTCTGATTCTGATATCTTTGGAGCCATGAATGAAGAATACAGTACCAGATACAGTTCTTTACCAGGTCAATTTCTATGACAACTGTAGAAAGTATATGTGGTGAGCCACAATTAAGCTCCAAAAATTCTCCTATAAATCCATCAGGGTAATACAAGCTGATGCATTCAAGGACTAAGGCAGCTGAAAGCTCTGCAAGATGAGAGACCTCAGCTGGTAGTGATGCTTGGCTGGCAAACACCAAGCAGGAACAATGTAATGTTTTTGTTCAACATAAGGTAAAAAACAATAATAGTGAAAACAAATGTGGCTGTTGTTCAAGTTTATACACACACACACAGACCCACACACAAACACACACATACATAGTGAAGCCCTCTAGTCTACAGGCCACATCTGGCCCATGTCACATTTAAAATATCTTTTTAATTTCTCTTTTATTTCTTCAGAAACATTCCAATTTCACAATGCACTGGAATGGAGCAGATGGAATGATGCAGTGCTAAAAAGCAGTAGTAAAGTTAGACAAAATAATCTAAGAAAATGATAAAAAGCTGAGAAGTACCATAGTTCAGAGTTAGTCCTCAAGAGAACGTTGCAGTTTATGGAAGCAAAAAATTGTAAAATGTGGTTAACTTTAATGGAAAGAGGAAGATATTCACATTGATGTTTTTTTCAGAAATCTTTTAACATTTTCCTCATTTTTCCATCCTTAGTCCCTATTTAGTTAAAGATATATAATGCACCAAACAGTCATCATCATCATGAAATATCTTTGATTACACCTTCTTTTACATTACGCAGTAGAGGAAATGTACTAATGTAGAAGTTGACTATTTGAGAAAGAGGGAGGAATGTGAAGAATTGAGAAGGTAGATGGAAGAAGAAGAAAACAAGAAAAGTATAATGCTTTATACTTTCTTACAGCAGTGGCAAAAAAGAAGGAATGGGAGAGCTTTCAGTTGAGTTGAGAATATGTCCAAATTTACTGAAGATTGGGAAGGGGAAGATGTCAAAGACTTTTCTTCCCCTCTCTCCTATTATCTTGATGCTGTCATTGCATTTACTGCAAGACGTCATCTGGGTCCTCAAGAAGGGTCCTTGCATCAGACCCGGAGTGCTGCAAGTGCTGCCAAGACCACAGTGAGCTCTGGGAACCAATCTGAGTGCTCCTGACAGGAAAAAAGGAGACAACTGAAGCATCTCCCTGGGCTTCAAGCCATTCCAACATGGGAGGTCCATGAGGAGGTATGAATTTACATGATATCAAGTACATGGGTACTTACATTCCATTACATGATAAATCCTGGTTGCAATAAACAGATATTCAAGGAGGTGCTTAGAATTAGGCAGGGTGATACTACATGTAAAGATTGAAAATCTCTGACCCAGTAAGATTTTCAGGAAGTGACATTACAAATGGAGCAGTAGATATGACACAAGAAAGAATATGAAGTATAAAGATAACAAGGCGGTTTCTTGCCCAGAATAGACTGAACTAATAAAACCTGCTTCCGAGGTTGCTGCAGTACTCTAATTACAGTCATAAAGGATGAGCTGGAGCTGTTATTGTGCTGACACTGTGGCATTTCCTATACACTTTTGTGGTAGTCACTAGAGCAAGAACTGGAACCATTTCTCAGACCTTAACTTCATGCTACTGATTAGGGCACACTAAATTCTTCATTAACGCTGTAAAAATATTCTGTTCTTCAGAGCAGACTTGCTACTGGACTTAAATATGAATTAGATGGAGAAAAGGAAGCAAATGTCAGACTAATAAAGCTTGCAGACTTTCTCTGGTAAGAACGCATCAGATTTCCTAGTGGTGCCATAAAATGGGCTGTGCTCGCTTTGTACAGAAGTATGTAATAAACCTGTGAAATACATAGAGTGATGTTGACATACTTGATTTGCTCAAGATATTTTTAGTTAAGTTTCAAGCTGTTTCCAAACATAGTTTTAGAGTAATTGAATGGATTTTTAAAGCTATAAAATGTATTAATAAGCTTTAAATGTCAGCAATGTAGTATCTAAATATTAACATTCTAATTATAGTATCTAAATATTTTATTGAAAGCACCAATTAATGTGAAAATAAGGCAAATAATGCAGACTAGATTCTGGTTTTGCCTATAATATCAATACGTGTTTTAATGATCAAATTGTGGAGAAAATAAAATCAATATCTATTTAGAGGATTGATTCATTTTATTACCTTTAAAAATGAAATAACTGGTTATCACCAGTATATCACACCCGTATTCACTAATAATAAGCATTCCAGTCCATTTACTATTAAATTGTTACACTAAAAACTGGGGAAATATAATTTAGAGTTAAAATATCAGTTCCAAACATGCATAAATAAACAGCAACATAAGTGAAGTCTAAATAGTATAGCTTTGTGGAATTTACATTCTGAGAGGTATTATTCCAATCTCTCCTTTAAAAGAGAATAAAGAATCAGGGACATAAAAAGATGCTTTTTTCATAAACTTTCACATAAATTATATTTCTAGCTTTGTCTTGAGTTTTTTTGGGAAAGTATATTTGACCTAATCCAAGTATCTAGCATGTAAGTCTTATCCATCTAAGGATAAAAACAAAATCTCTCATGAATTCATGCTGTTTTGTGTTGTGTGTGGTACAAATACTCCACACTAACAGGTAATAAAGAATTAACCTTTAAGAGGGTAAAAAAGGAAAATCTTTCAAGGCTTTGTTTGCTAGCTTATATTGAAAATTAATCAAGAGATCTGAATATAGAATCTTTATTAACTAATTGGTTACTGGTCACTAGACCTTTTTTCCATTCTGTGTAATTCTTTATCATTAGTTATTTCAAAGCACTTGTATGCTTAGACAGATTCATAAGTTAATTTATTTGCCTTACTATAGAGCACTTTGAGAACTAAATAATGATTAGTATAACAGCTCCAAATAAAAACATACATATTTTTATTCACTCATATTTGACTAATATGTTTTAAAGGCACAGACATCAGGTAAACGCAGCCCACTTTCCAGAAATAATAACAAATACTATCGCTTTAACAATATTACAACATCTGATTAAGAAAAGTCATTAAAAACTTTTAGACAGGATACAAGCAACCAGTTTTTAACCACCAGTTCAGGAAAAACTATGACTTGTGTTTTTCAAAAGGTATCACAATGTATCTACAAAAATATTTAAGGACTTGATGCTTATAATTGCAAGAGCCCAGTAAAACTTTATCTAAAGCCATATTTTCTTAGTCCTCTGAAGAAATGTGCAAGGGTAGCTGAGAATGCAAACAGTTTATCCATTTTCTTAAATATGTCAAGACTCAAAAATTTTTTTTGACACAAGTTTTGTCTTCTAGTTGTGCATTGAAACTGATGCTATATGGAGAAAAGCATATGCTGAGCCCTTAAGACTGTTGTAAATACTTTTATTCCAAGGACGTTCCCAACATTAGTGTGGCAAAATATGCTTTCCAGTAGTTGCTGGCTGGTACAAAATGACAGGAGAGAAAAGGGATATTGCTTCAACTACTTATATATAATAGATATGTAGAGCCTGCCCTGCTCTAGTGTTGGAGAGTATACTCATTCATATAAATCCTTAATTTAACAACATGACTTGTGGAAGGATTTTCATTCTATGGAATCCTATGGAATCCTAAACTATCACAGCAAACTATTATCTTTCCCTTTGTCTAGTTCCTCCTGAAGCATACTGGATCTATTCCAATATTCTTCCACCCCCTGCAATACTGCAATTCTGAGCAGATCATGGAGGCATTGGACTATTTCCTCCAGATTCCAAGCAAAATAATGCAATATCTAAATGCCTTACTTGTCTCTTATTAGAGATAACAAGTTACAAATTTAATCATCACATAGAAGAAGAGTGGAAAAGAAACTTTATCTTAAAGCTGATTTTTAAAATCATTATCTCTGTCTTCTTGTGCTTTCATGCGGTCATAACATCTTGCCTTTATTAGTTTTTTTATTTTTATTTTTAAATAGGAATGTGCTTTGGAAATATCTGAACTTTTCATAAAATAAAGATTTTTGACACTAATCCTGGCTTCTTAAGTTAATACATATAGAAATAAGGACTAAGGACCTTAGGACCTTACCTAATACCCCAGGACCTTAGGTATGATTCAAGGCACATTATATAGTATGAGATAGGAAATGTCATAGATAATCAAACATTTTTATAGCCGGGAAAAAAGTGATATTTACTTCAAATTCAAAAGACTTTTTAAAGGCATTATTTCTGCAAGGAAATTACTTTTATTCTAATGCCCAGTACCGCTACTGGTTTTCATTCTTATTCTCCTCTTTTTCATATATGGTCACCTTTTTCAACAAACATGATCTGTTATGATGGCTTTTGCAGATGACGAATGTTGAGACATGGCATCTTAATTATGTAGACATCCCTGGTTGTGTTGCATCACATAGCCAGAAACACATCAGTCTATTTCCAAACCTTTGCAGAATTTTGTTACATTCCAGCTTCTTCAATGTAAGATGCTCTCAAACAGTGAGCTTAAGAGGGTTCTGTGAATTTTCTAACTTTGGACATGTTAGCAGCTAGTATAGTAGAAAATTTTAGCATATTAGCACATTAGAACAAAAAGTTAAGTGTATACAGCTATTTGGTATCAGGAAATAAAAACATCTTTATATGAAATTTTCAATTATAACCCAGTAAAAGAGTTGGAGCTCTGAGAATTCAGTACAAAATAAATATTTGCTCACATAGATTCTGACCTTCAAGCTGGAAGTATATGCTTTTGCCCTTACTCACTAATATGTAGCATATATAGTAACTTCCCAGAGTAAAAAATTTTAAGAACTTCATGAATGATCATTCAGTTCCTAAAAATAAGGTAGTTGATAGATTCATTACTTTTTTTTTCTCTTCTCTACTGGAACAAGATAGAAATGTAAGATTCTCTCATGAATCTTCAATGCTAGTGACTTATTTTGCACTACAACATACCACCATCATGACCATTTGCTTATTTTTTCTTAGACATTCTTTTTCTTCAGCTCATCTTCACGGAAAAGACAACTAGCTGCTCATATTCACATACTGTCATCACTTACCTTGTGACTTGGAGTAATTTCTATATCCTAGAATCTGAACATCTCTAGATTTTCTCCCTTTAGGAATTACTTTCTCCCAAAGAAAACAAGTAAACAAACAAACAGATATGAGATTTATTTTTTTTCTCAGTGCATGTGTCATGTTACAGTGTTTTACTACATCCTTTTAAAGTGACAATATATTAATTTTCAGTTTAATCATAGAAGTGGTATGAGTATTCAGCAAATAAAAATCAAGTATCATGCAAAATTATAAATATATATATTAATCTAAAAACACTGTTTAATAATCATCCAAGTCCTACTATTTAAACAGCTCTAATACATTTATTAAAACTTTTTAATTGTAACATTGGTTTACGCCACTCCAGGTTACACCTGTAACTTGTTCTGTTTTGTTGCTATTGTCACTCTATTGTTGCTATTGTTGCTATATTGCAAGAACTAATTCAAGACTATTCTAGTTCAGAATTCTCTCTTTCTCCTTGCCTGATTCTTCTCCTATATTCCTATGTTCTGAATTATTCTCTTTCTCTCCCAATGTCTGTGAGTAGCCACATGCATTTTATATATGTAGTTGTTGGAACATACACATCATAAGACAAGAAATGGTTTTGCCTTTGAAATCCCATCTTCTACATGGTTCTTGTCTCGGAAAGAATCTTTTTATTATTTTTGTTATAGCTTGTACAGTTTATCACATTAAAGATGAGGAATTTTCCAAATTATTCCCTATGGTGTCACCTGAAATATGGCAGAATAAAGCACTAGTGAAATCTGATTCTTATCTCAAGATGTATGCTCTGAAAGAGCAATCTAGAGCTCTGTCCAGAAATTAAAAAATGAATATATTCTTTATCCAGAACAAAAAGGAATTTTGTTGTCAGATGAGCAATCAGCAACTCATAAACATTTAGAGAGAGTCATGTATATTTCTTACGAACATTTCTATAATCTTGAAAAATGTCACTCTCCAGAATTGCTTTATGCGTTTTTGCATGTCTGCCACATTAAGCTTGACAGATTCCTTTAAAGGAGAGCATTTTTTCTTGCTGAATTGGACTGTTCCATTCACATGTTTAATTTAAATGATAGGCACAGTAGATGGTAAGTTTTGTGCCAACTCTCAGACATAACAACTTGATGGCTAGCAGATGCTTTACACATGGAAGCATTCGGGATGTGTCTCAATGGGGACACGTCTGTATTTTGATAGATACACGTGCCAAGCTATTTCAACATTATGTTGATTTGGGACATTCTGGAGGGACTTCATTCCATTAAAAAGAAATAGAAAAAAGAAAATATACCTGGCAGTTCAAGACAGATGATTCAGATACCATATGCTTCATGCTATTTTAAAGAGAAATCACATCTATTTCCCTCAGACAATCACAATGAGATTTCACAGGATTACAAGAACTTCCATGGATGTATAACTAGAAATATGCAGGATGTATTCCACTTACAGCAAACTTTATTATAAAAAAATTTAGCATAGAGTAAAGCATAAAGGAACTCCTTCATTGCTTCACTGCAGTGAGCACCACACATTGGAACTGAACTGAGAGAATACAGAAATACAATTTTTTTCAGTCTGCTACTCCAAAACAATATTTGCTTTTAAAAATATCATAAATATCTCTCGACTCGTTCCAAAGCTTCACTCTATATTGATCTCTGACATAATGTTTTCTTTTGGGAAGAGTCTTTTACAATTTGAGAGAGCATACAAATTCAAGTTGTATCCTAGACATAGAAATGTAAGAAAATATCCATAATTTTATACATTTTAAGTATTTTTACATATAAGCAAAAATGCTGATGCATAAAATGAGCTAATGACTTTGAAATACATTAATTATATCTGAATCTTACTCTACAGGATTCTGGAGAGTGTTCTGGCATTTGCTGCATACTAAGGTAGAATCTGGTTACAGTTCTACAGTGCAAACTTCTCTGATGCAAGGAAGTCTTGCTCAATCAATGCAAATTATAACATCTAAGGATATAACTAGTTCTGATGTCTGTCTCTTTAGCATGCTTGAAATACAGAAGCTTCAATGAAGCCAATGAATGTTGCGCTCTTGTTATCCTCATTGGAAAGTCATAATCACAGAAATATTAGCTAAAAAGAATTTCTAAATACCATTTTGTCCTGCCTCCATGCTAAAGGATGACAGAAGCAGATCAGTACAGCCATGGCTTGTCTGGTCTTGAAAACCTCCAAGGATGGAGATTCTTCAGTCTTTTTAAGAAACTGCTATTTTAGCGCAGCACTACAACATTAGCAAAGACACTTTTCTTAGTCTAGTCTGCATGTCTCTTATCGCAAATTGTGGACATTTCTCCTTGTCATACAGGATGCCACTACGGAGAAGAGCTTGGTTCCATCATCTCTTTGACTGCCTTTGTGCACCAATAGTCTGCTCCTAAATCTCCTAAATCATTCCTTAGCTTCCTCTTTTCCAAACCCAGCTCTTTCAAGTATCCCTTACTGAGCATGTGCTCTAGGCCTACTATCTTGCTCCATACTGTTACATGACATTTAGCACTTCCACAAGCCTTTTTGCTCCAGATTTTGCTATGTGTGCAGTAAGTCAGATAGATAGAAAGGAGGTTATCAGAATTAGTTAATTGTATTTATGCCACAGAGTGATGTAAAAAAACATGAGGGAGAAAAACACAGGCTGTATGATAGGAGTATGTTCTCATCTATTTCATCAAAATTGTGTAGACATTTAAATAGAAATAATCTACTAATAATTTATCAAAAATGTTAGAAAGTGAATAGGACACCATGACTTAAATCAAAATTAATAAACAACTAAAAAGATGCCACAGTCAGTTAGGCATACTCACTAAGTGATAGTTTAATGTAAATTGAAATATATTTAAAAGAATACACAAATTTCTAAAACAGCTTTTTTTTTTATGAATTCAGAAGGAAAAATAATGACGTGAGAATGATAAAATGATGACAGAAGGATCCAAAAAAGAGATCAAAGAATAATTTATGATCTATGTATCCTATATTCCATGAAATTAATAGTTTTGGACTGATAATATGCCTTGAAATGTATGAAAATAAATTGTGCTGAAGATTTCATGAAGACTGCAAAATGAAGTAAAGAAAATTCTAAACATTCTTCAATAGATATATACATATATGACAAACTTTTCATAATTATGTGATAAAGTAATCATGATTTTAAAGTCTTAGATTTTTTAAAAGATGTTCATAATCTATTAAAAATAGGTGAAAAATAGTAAGCCAGCTCAGGTAGATGCACTTAATAGTCACACAGTCAAATTCAGACAATGCACAATATTTTTCAGGTTAAGTTCTAACAGACTAACTCTGTCTTTTCTGTAAACTAGAGACACTTCAATTATTTCAAAGAAATAGTTTTTGACTAATTTAATCTATTTTCCTCCTTCTGATCAAAATGATTCTTACAAGTGTAACTACTGTTCATAATGGCTTGAACAAACTTTAGATTATAGATTGTCTGTTTATTCATTATTTCTTCATTTCTGCAGTGTTTGATTTGTTAAAGTCATGTGGTCCTGTTTATGCTTGATAATTTGCTGAAACATTTGAAATAAGAATAGCTATTTATGAATATCAAATATCTCTATTTGCATATCAATGTGGTTATTTGTATAAATAGAGTTATTCCCCACATGTTTAGATGAAAAAAGCACTATCCACAACAGTTTTGAGTTTAGAAACCAACCAATGAGGCATAAAAATGACTCCACATATACAGAGAATTGTATTACTTTAATTAACAACAAACCCAGAAGTGAGATGCTTATGCATGTGCATGAGATTTTCTTCCTCCTAGTCTTCTTTATGCCTTCATTTTCCATGTCTGAGTCTAAGAAATTAAAAAGGAAGCAGATCTGCTGAGGTCAGAAGTGGTTTTTTTTAGGTCTTTTTTCAGGTTGCTCACTTCCCTTGATTATTTCTCTTAGATATTTTTTCTTGAGGCTGGCAGAAAGGGGTGAGAAGCTGGACTGGCAATAGCAGAGGACATCCCCAGGAGCAGGGCTGTGCTGCAGAGAAGCAAGACTAAAAACTTGCTCAGGAACTGACTGTCATTTTAAGCTCAGTTGAATTGAACCAGAATTAACAGCTTTCACCACAGCTTTACATGAAATACAAGGAATATTCATAATTGTGTAATTTTTTTTTGTTATACCTTGCAAATCCTTCACTAGAAAACTGAGCTGTAGCAAGTCTGTGATTGGGAGCTGCTTTGACTATATGGCAGTGGATAGATGGCTCTTATCCCTCTTCAGAGACAGAATGGTAAAGGAAAAGGCAGTTAGAATGGCTCATTTGTAAGCTGCAGCCTTCCTGACAAAGAACAATTTCCCATAAGTGGAGCAGCTAGTCTGTATCTAGAATAAGGCAAAGGATAGATCTTGCTAGAGAATCTGACCAATTACTTTTGGAGTGCTTCCTTATCTGTGTTATATACCTAAAGGTTTACAGCCATATTAGCTATTAGGAAAAAAAGAAATACAAATTAATGACTTTGCAGTTAATGAGGAAGCTGCTTTGGCAATGAACCTGCCACACGATGTTTCAGAGAATTCAGATTTACACATGTTCATTTCCTCATACGCTTATTCATACGAGGATTGTGTTAAAAAATATATAGATGTCATATACCAGACATATAAGACAATACACAAAGGAGACGGTGAAAAGCTTTGAATATTCATATCTCTTTACAAAGACTATATGATTTGAAATGATGTAGCTTTCAAAAGCTACAAATTAGTACTAGTGGGAAATTTAGCTGAAATAACACTTTTTCTCACTCTAAAAAAATCAGTATTATGTCTAATTAGCTCCTTATTCCCCATTCTCCCCTCAGGTACTTAGAACATATTAATAAGATCCTCTCTCAACCTTCTCTTCTGTAGGCTAAACAGGACCAACTCACTTAGTCTTTCCTCATAAGATAGGTGTTTCAGACCCTTAATCGCCTTTGTCACTCCAAGATGGACCCTCTCTAGAAGCTCCACTTCCCTCTTGTCCTAGGGAGACCACAACTGCACCCAATACTCCAGGTGCAGCCTCATCAGAGCTGAGGAGAGGGGCAGGGTCACCTCCTCCTGATGCAGGCCAGGATCCCATTGGCCTTCTTGGCCACGATGACACTGCTGCCTCATGGTTAACTTGGTGTCAACCAGGACTTGCATGTTCCTCTCTGTGGAGCTACTTTCCAGCAAGTCAGCCCCTAAGTGTACTGGTGCCTTGGTTTACTCCTCCCCAGGTGCAGGATGCTGCATATTTCCTTGTTGAACCTCATGAGGTTCCTCTCTGCCCGACTCTCCAATGTGCCTAGGTCCCTCTGAATGACAGCACTGCCCTCTGGAGTGTTGGCCAAACCACTCCATTTGGTACGGTCTGCAAACTTGATCAGTCTGTCCCCTCATCTAAGCCATTGATAAAAACAAACAAACAAAAATCTGTATAAATATATTAAATCATTTATATATTTTAATATATATTTAATTTATTATTTATATTAATATATTAATATACATCTATTTTAAAATATATTTAAATACAGTATGAATAAGCAAATGTAAAGAATTACTTTAAGTGATTTTCAATTCTTCAAGTTACCATGTTAAAGTATATAAGAGATGTTCTATTTCTAATCATCTTCACTAATCATCTTTCTAATCATCTTAGTAAGTCTTAGAATTAAGACTCCATAGTTTTAATATGGACTCCTAGAATCATAAAAGAATTATTCCATCATTACTAAACTTGGGATAATATATATATACATTATGATTTGCATGTAGCATAGGCAGTAGTTATCAATCCTGTTTACAGTTCAAAATGCAACATTCAAAGAATCGCAAGGCACAAATCATATGAATTCTAACACTGCCTTTCATTAGTAAGAGACTAGACAAAAAATCTAGAATATAGAAAGCAATGAACTGTATAATGGTAGATTTGGGGTGGTCTTTCTCATATATCTTCTTCTGGAGAAACTTGGACATTGTAACAATTACCTTAATTTTGGGACCTTCATAGTTTGAGCCACAATCTGTCTCTGCAGTCATAGAATCACAGATTGGCTGAAGTTCGAAAGGACCTCAGAAGGAGATCATCTGGTCCATTGTTTCTTCTCAAACAGGGGCACCTACATGATATTCCCAAGGATTGTGGCCGGAGAGTTTTTGAATATATTCAAGGAATGAGACTTGTTCCCACAACAAATCTGGGAAACCTATTTCAAGGATCTGTTACCCTCACAGTAAAGAAGTTCTTTATTATGCTCTTTCAATTTGTGCCCATTTCCTCCTATGATATTGATAGGGGTTAAGTTTCTCTTGAGGACCAGGGCCTGTGAATGAAAGGTTAATTCTGGCTCTCATTTGAAAGTCTCATCTACTTTTCCTTCATCCAAATGACCTGTAGCAAATCCTTACCCATGAGCTCTCAGGTGTTCCCTTGACTACCTCTAGGTAGTACAAAGGTGCTCTTTCACATAAAGATTGACTCCCTCTCCTCACCTTCCTGGACTGTCCTTCCTGAAGAGTCTGTATCCATTCACTGCAGAATTCCAGTCATGAGACCTATCCTACCATATCTCCATAACTTTAGTCAGATCACATCTCTTTAACTGCACACATATCTCCAATTCCTCCTGTCCATGATTCATGCACTTGTGCACAGGCTCTTCAGAAGCATCTTAGCATCTTGATTTCAGAGGGCAAGAGGTTTCCCCATATTCTTGACATGTAGACTGTTCCTTGCAGAAGAGTGCTTTAGGCACCCTCACTTAAGTCCTGGTTTGTTAATTGCATGGTCCGTACAATATATTGACCTAATATGTTTACCAAATACATACCAATATATTGACCAAAATTTCTTGAGGTTCTAGCTTGGAATCTTTTTGCAATCTTGAGATTTCAATGTCTCAAACTACTTAATACCTGTTTTTTGGAAGGCACTCTAACTTGCTTATTCTTTGTTCATATTTTGCAGCTGTCTATACAGATGCCTTATAGAAAGTTAAATTCCTATCAGTAAAACTTAATTCATATTGCCATTAAAAAGTCTATTTACTTGTTCCAGTTGTCTGAATATGCAGGAATGGGGCTAGCAGGACAGTGCTCATATCCTAGCAAGCTGAATATTCCATTACATGTCTATTTTCTCTTATTCTTAGTTCCAGCGTTATGGGAACAGCAAGCCTTACTGCTTCAGTCTTTTAGGAGGCAGAATACTGATTAAAACAGTGAAACTCTGGTGATTTATACAGATTGTGCAGGAATGGTTTAATCCAATATGTTACAGGTAGAGAAGCAACCTAGTTGGTTTAAACTGAAGCATTAAATTTGGGGCATACCTAAGAATGCATGCAGAATCATTCTTCATGACTCAGCTGACAATTAGATTTTGATTCACCTGTAGGCATATGAGTATGTTTATTCTGTGTCCATCACAGCTAAGCTTACACATAAATACACATAAATAAAAATTTATTCTATCTTTCATCAGTATATAATCAGATATTTCCAACTTGATTCTAGGTTATGTTGCAAACCTAATTTCTGGACATGTAAATTCTAAGATGAGGATTTCAGCACTGAAAAGAGAATTTTAAAAACTTCAAGCTCCAAAGTAGAGAGACAAACATAGCAAACATGATCTGAGAGGCACATAAAATTTTAACGTATCAGGTACATGAGCTGTCTGACTGCTACAAGGAAATAAGAGTTATTCCAGAGAACAGCAGGGATTATATCACAAGTGCTACTTGCTAAAAACTGGCACTTTCCTGTCAATCTGAGGAAAAGGAAAAACAACTAAGAGTCAGTGCTATATACAGAGGCTCCCCTGAGCAGGATGGTGATAAAATTCAGATACTAGCACACAAAATGAGGAAATTAATTTCTTATTTTTTACAGGTTATATAATAAAGTAATTAAGTCCATTGCTTCTGGAAACAATTTATCTTCGTGAAAGTTTTGGCAAAGCTCAGATAAGAAGCAAAGCAATACAAGACTACCATTAAGTTTTACTTACAAATTTATTCTTATACTGAAGAAACAGTAAATATTCATATACAATGTTTTGGACCTGTCTCAACAAAGATCAATTTTCAATCACAATCCATCTGCATCAAAACTTATATCTATGCAGAAAAAACAGTGAAACATTTCATGGAGTTTGCATTTATTCAGAGTAACAGAAATGGCTTATTGGGAATAACAGAACCAGGAGGTGCTAACTTGTTAGAAGTGGTTGCAGTGCCTCTATGCTGTGAAGGCAAAGCTCAGTTTGGCTCAGTTTGGCTGCTTGAGGAGGACCACTGAGCCTGCACAAGACAGCCATTGTCTCAGTAGGTTCCCCATGGAGCCTGTTTCAGATTCAAAATCAGTTCTGAGAAATGAATTAGGGACCTTTGCTTCATGTTCTTAGGTGAACAGTTTCACTTGTTAGCCTAGTAAAATGAAGACGTAGAAGAAATAAACTTAGGTGTTAGACTGAGGGGTAAATATACAATAGAGGGAAATGTGTTATACCTCATAAATGACAAAAGACCTAGAAAAAAAAGTGTGTACATTGGCTATAAATAAATTTATGCTGGAAATCACAGGAGCAAATTTACAATCCTCTTTTCCCTCTCTCTCACAACCTAGCTTCTGTATGGAAGCAGTCCCATGTTACAAGTCAGCCTGTCATTTGCACTTCTTTGGCAAGAACAGTGTTACAATACTGAGGAGTGCAGCACCATTCAACAATACTATGCGTGTGTGGCTGCCAGATGTCTTCCTGACCTCAGCTAGGTCAGCCTGGAAATGGCACTTTTACAGTCTGTTAAATGAACAAGAAAGAATTTAAGCTATCTCTTTATTATCTTAGAAAAAAGTATTCACTCATATTCAGATCAACTTATTTCTGACACGATATTGTTAGTGAATGCAATAAACTACTCAGTACATTGGACTTCAAAGGCCATTTAATCTTTTTACTAGCTATTTCAAAATAACTATGTTCCCTTAAGGAGCAAAGGAAAAAAACCTCATGTTCTAAAGCCGGATTTCTTTGCAGAAAAATCATTTTAATCCCTTAGATCAGCTTCAGATTGTTTATGACTACAGGCTTCACCGTTATCCATCGTAGGCACTTCTTCGATCAGTCATTGTCTTCATCTCCCAGTAGATGAAGCTATCCATTTTGTTCATCCTACTGCTGTATACCTTAACATATCTGCAGTTCTTTTCTTTTCCTCCTGTATAAGATCATTGTTTCTGCTGTGTCCTATCCTGACAAACAACTTGATTCATTTGCCTCTTCTGAAGGGAGCTTTGACCTGACTCTTCATACTGTCATTTTCATGATTGATGAGGTCAAGAAATGCAGGCTGTTGATACTCTGTCCATATATCTTTACTTTGAGACATTAGGGCACTGTAACTTCACTAGCAGCAGTAAAGAAGTAGAAAATGGAAGAGTGATATTAGGAGGTAGGAATCCTTTTTGTGTGGGGAAAAAAACTCAGCAACAAACAAAAATATCTGAGAGAGAGAGAGGTGAAAGTGAAGAATCAGATTATGTTCTTTTAAAGAAGTTTGTTATTTTTAATGCAATATATTCTAAAGATCTATATATATGCATACACATCTTACTACGTAAAATTATACTATTTTTGTCATATGAATTCTTTATATTTTTATGGACAAAGGCAAAAGAAACACAGTTCTTTATCGAATGAACAAAATTGGGAATATAAGCTTTCTCACAGATATGTGGGATTGATTTTTCCTCCTTTTCATGCATACATGAAAATATTATGAAGAATATGCTTAACTGTGGTATAGAGGTATAGAATTCACAGCTATGCTGCTATGCTTGCATATTTTTTCTTAAATAGATATTAAAGCTAGAAGCTTCAGTTCTATTTCTTGGAGCAAGAGAAACTTCTCACTTTGCACTCATTCACTTCTCAATTCTCACTCTTACTTCTTGTGAGTAAATTTTTATCTAACATAGACTCATAGACTCATAAACTTGAACCTTAAAACAAAGGAAAATCTGTCAAACTTTCTTTTTGCTTCCTTTTCCTTTTGACTTGTGCCCATGCTAAATACAAAAATGAGATTTAAGGTCATTTCATTCCAGAGAAAAATGCCAAAGGACTGACAACAAGCTATTGTTATGGTCTAAGAAAATAGATTACTGGAAGCACTTTCTTATGTTATACTCTCTATTATTTTTAAATTAAATTTGTCAGCAGTAAAGATCAATATAGTCTAGTACTGCATTCAGTAATCCTCATGATACTGATTTGTGTATCTGTGTTATATATGATGGTATCTTTTAAGAAGTATCTTGTATTGAAGTGAAAAGAGTTTTAGTTCTCTTTATCCTACTTGATAGCTATATTCAAAATTATAACAAAGGATCCTAACTTGTTCTCAGTTATGATCTATAGCAACATAATAAATCCTTTCATTACTGATTATTCTCACAAGGCTGGATTAGCTGCAGTGGAAAAGTGAGTAGTGAAAGAGTTATTAGAAGAGTTCAAGATAATATTTTAATTACTATACATAAAATCAGGTGCTGGGCACCTTTCAAACATACTGCAAGTAGAAAAAGGGGAACTTTATAGACAAGAGAGGTTATTCACTATCTTAAGTATAGATAGACATAACTGTAGTCATTGCTACAAATAGTACTACATACCTCCAGCACAGTAGGAGAACAACTAGTCTTCTGGAATGTAGAAGAAGCTCTTTGCCTATCTTTACTGATATATCTTTTACTATTATTCTCAGATTATTTCTGTGCAAGGTTAAGTTATGCCTGTTCAGTATCCTATTCAAAATTTCCAGAAATCTATACTGAGAGAACAATAACGTCTGCAATTTTACCTAAGAATATTAAGAACATCCTTCTATCAGATTGCCTTCTTTTCCATATCAGATTCTTTTCTTTTGCTCTCTTAAATAAACCAGAACCTATCTGGTCTTTTAATTCTTGAGCATAGAGTGAAGTGTGAAACACGGAAATAATCAGGTACCCTCTTTGCAAACAGTTCAGACATTGTATAAGGACAGAATCTAATTCACTATGTGCACTACCCTAAGGTGTCCAGAAATACTGAGCAGATTCTTTGTGGGGTGAAGAGGTAATGTTAAGCTTTTCCATCAAAGAGTGAGAAAGAAAAGGGAAGGTGAGGATGGCTACAGAGACAAGGAAGCTATGTTTGTTTCTATTAAAGATCAGTTAGTGGCATTAAAGGGAGGCAAGTCACAATCTTTTATAGTCTGATGTAAGAACACTTCAGTCAGAGAACAGCTGAGAGACCGTGCTGTGATGCCCTTCAACAAGGGTCACACTGTAAGGTGCTGAAAAAAACAGACTAGTTCTACACTGTGAAGCTCTTTTTTGTACTGTGAATGCTTTCTCCTTGTTGAGTATTAGATCATTATCAGCAATATCATGAACCTTCATATTAAGTTAATTTAGATTTAATTGAATTGCACATTCTGTGCCTTGCAAGATCTGGTAATTGCTGCAGTACTAAAACCTAAATAGACAGAGTATGATAGAGCTCTGCAAGAAAAATAGAAGAGAGGGTTGTTAGGGGTAAAATTACCAAATTTTTTAAAAATTATTTCTGTGGGACAATCATTCTGGTGGCTTCCAGATTTTGAACACTTGTCTAAAAGTCCTACATTTTAATGGAAGTATTGGAGGTCAGATACCAAGCCGATGTGAAACTATATCTCTAGTAATTTAAACAATTTGCTTTAAGAAGCATCTCAGATGATACTAGTTTTCAGGCAGAATCATAGATACATGATTATAAGTCTTAAGACTAAGCTCTTTAATATGCCTGTGCCTGAAATAAGCATGGAAAATATTTTAGTCAGTTTTCTGATTTCAGATTTCTGACTAGGCATTTTGGTGTACTCACTGAAACATAATTTCATGAACCTGTAAAAGAAGACTAGTGTCAAAGAGGCTAAACTAAACTGATATCCTCATTCTACCCTATCTAAGAAACAAAAACAAATAATTTCCTAGCCTGTCATCAAACACATATAACTTCAGATTCTATTGGCTGAAAATCTTCTTTAGGGAAGCATTATTAAAACTACCTTTGCTCTTTGAAACATTGTTGCAATTAGTATGATGTAGATCTAATTTTTTTGTCTTAATTATGCGAATTTGCCCAGCAGGAATAGCCTTATCAGTGACACAATAATATAAATGAAGAGAGATGATGTTCAGTAGAAAACCCAGCACTACTGGTGTCTTGGGCAAAGATGGCTACAAGGAATGTCAAGATGGCTACCAGGAAATCAAATACCCTAGAAATAAGTTTTGACTGAACTATGTCAACATAACTCAGCATATGCAGTCAATATTACTCTGAAAATAAAACAAAATAATTATTCATATAATTATCATTACCACAGCTACATCACTGTAAAAATAAAATCAAACAAGAAGTTTAGTGCTGTATTTCTTTATGAAATAAATTCATTAAAATAAAACTACCAACCTAACACACAAAAAAAAGAAAATTGAAAATTAAAATCTTAGTAGTCTTATTTCATTATATTTTGTCTTGACATTCTTTGTTCAAGGCTGTTTGTTCAAGTGTCTCTTTATTTCTTTTATAGTTTGCTTGCAGAATGATAATGGTAAATTATTTCAATTCTGTTTTCAGGCCTCTGTAATCGGCAGTTTGCAAAATGAAAATGAGGATCTATTCTGCAACATTTACTACAAGAGGAAAATAAAAGAAAAAAAAACAGGAAAAAAACAGCCCTTTATTTTTCAGAGAAGGGAAGTGGGGCATGTAAGTTGTCTGGTAAAGGAACTCTGACTGTGAGAGATTTAAGCAATATGACAAGCATTTTATAAACTGACTACTTAAAACTGTGACAGCCTGAAGGAAAAGTTTACATAATTAAATATGATATTCTTCAGGAAAACATCTAATGCTGTTCTCCAAATAGAGGAAATTTTGAGAAAAATGCATTGTTCCAACAAACTATGAGGAGACATTTTAGTCTTGACACATGTATTTATTAGATGTGATTACTGTGACTCTGGCAGTGAGAAGTTAAAGGGAGTAACTTTTTGATTAACTACATTTAAGGTCTTATAAAGGTAGTCAAAACTAAATTATGATAGATCTTAAGTATTTGTTGGGTAAAGTTATTTTAGACATTTTGGATAATAGTGCCTGACCTCTACCTTTTTATTTATGATCTTTTTTTTTTGTAAAGAACTTTTCTCATTCATTTGCCCTCTGTCACAGAGAAAAGAGGGAAAAATCTAACGAGTTAGCAAATGTGTCCCTGTTTTTTGGCATTCTTAGAACTGGATCTGGAAAAAAAAGAGTATGCAAGAGTTTTACTGGGGATTGGACCCAGAAACCATATCAAAGCTGTCTTATGCCTAAGAGATAACATTTCCACACCTTCATTCTTCCATCAATAATCAGCTGTGACCTCTTCCACACTTCCCCCACACTGTAACCTATTTTAAGGCCTTTGAACAAATTAGTTCCCCACTTTCCTATCATCTTCCAAAAAAAGCAATTTAATAATATCCCAGTTCTGACAGAGACTTCTCAAATACTATATTCCTGGGTCCTCATTAGACAAATTCTGTTTATGTCCCAAAAAAAGGATTTCAGGTGTTCACTTAGTCCTGTCTTCCTCTTACCCCTTCTTCTGAGTGAAATCAGATCTTTCTCTACTCAAAGGGGGAACTTATGCACTGTTCAGTTGGAATGTTCATCTTTTTGTGAAATCAATTAATTCTGATATTTCCTCTTGCCTTTGAATTAGTGAATTGCCATCTCTTCTAAACTCGCAGTTAGTCTCAGAAACAAAGGGAGAAAAAATAGGAAGATACATATTTAAAGACAGTAATTATGTTCTTCAGTGGCACATGGCAAAGAATTGCCAAAATGAAAAGCTAACGTGTTGACTTACATTTACCGTATTTCTTTTCCTTTTTCTTTTCAATTATATACATTTTTATTCTGACTTCATTTATTTCTTTTTTTTTAATTAAATACAGTTTTTATTCTGTCGTCCTGCTTTGTGGGAAATTTCTCTTCTCCTGCCATAAAGCCCAATATAAATAGGAAGTTTCATCTCATATAAGGGAGAACTTCTTTTCTGTGAAGGTGACAGAGCCCTGGAGGTGGCTGCTCAGAGAGGTTGTGGAGTCTCTTTCTTCAGAGATCTTCAAAACCGACCTGAATGTCACCGTGTCACGTGCTCTAGGTGTCCCTGTTTGACCAGGGGAGTTGGCGTAGATCATCTCTAGATGTCTCTTCCAACCTCAACCAATCTGTGATTCTGTGATATGAAAACTTTTTTTTTTTTTTTCCTACACATACTGGTTTCAATTTTGGACTTTACTGAATATTTTATCAACATAACTCAGGGTGAGAAAAAGCGCTATACTAATAAAATGTAATCAGGTCAAGTGCAAATTTGGTCAATTGCTGATGTGTGTTTCAGGCAACAAAGAACAGCAAACTTATTTTTCCTTTTCCTTGGTGGCTAAGTATTCTCCTTGTAAGTATGCCTGTTAGTTCCAGAATTTTATAAGAACTACTGCTGAGGTCACTATGTGCTTAGCTTGCCTGTGGGCAACTGCTGAAGATGTATAAGAGACTGAGAATATGGCACTCAAACTGTGCAAGATTCACTCAACTGCAAACTTTAAACTAGACATATTTTTCTCTGTGTTATTTAGCTAGAGATGCTTTTTTTAAAGCCAAAGTTTTCAAGAAATCACCATGGTTACAATGACATTTGTACTAACATGACATAAACTGTGTCGGGAATACTTAAAAGAGAGTCAGAGACAATATGCTGCAGTGCAAGCAGAGGGGAATAAAGTCTACTGGCATATTCAAAGACTCCCCCTTCTCGTTTAGTGTATTACATTGCTGTTGTTCTGTGCACTGGTGTGAGAGAAAGAAAAAATGACAATATACGCTGCTGAGCTACAATTCAATGTGCAGAGCAAGCACTAAGGGCAGATCAACATTACACAGCACATCATGATGAAAAAATCTACGCTTCTTGCGAATGTGCCAGTTTATCAACACAGCGTAGCATGCTGCCCTGCTGCTGGCAGTGCACTTACACCAGCATGGGGCACTACATGCTTCTCAGGATGTGCTAAAAAGCTGGGATTGACAGCAGGGTCTATGCTGACATAGCTTTCTTGCTCATCTAGCTTTGCCTAGAGCCAGCTCAGTTCACTCTCCATGATATTGTAATGAAGACACATCATAACTAACCTTCCCATTGCTCTTTGAAGGCAGCTCAATGATCATAACTTGTGGCCATATCATACTTCAGGAGTTTTGATTTTTTCATCTTTTTCATTCTTTAGGAGGTCTTGTTTTATGATTAAAATAGCATGCACCAAGTCATATTTCAGAAGAAAATATTCTCTATTCTTGCCATAAGTTCATTCACTTTTTTCCTTACAATGATTTTTTTTTCAATGAAAATAATGTCTTCACTCTATTTTATAAAAATTCTGATCTGGAAGTCAGGATCTAAAAAGTCTACTAAAGGACAGGCAGGAGAAGTTTCACGTAGGATATTTGATGGGCAGTTTGCCCTTTTCAAGTTGGAAGTATGTGCGGTTGTATGAAGGATGAAGATTTTTCAAGTCAGAAAACAATGCAGAAAACTGACATATTGTTTAACAATAGGAAATGCTTTGCAATAACATTAATTTTGAAGTTCTTTCCCTGAGGTGGCTTCACTGCTCATTCCCATCCTTATGCCTTCCTTCAGGAGTTGTTTTGTCCCATTCTGCCAATTGTACCTGAGAAATGATCTAGGAAGTTAAAAATATTTTTTAAAAAAGCTGTAGAGAGCATTTTTCATTCTTGTTCTTTTTTTCTCTATTCTGATGCATAGCCCAGCTATACAAATAGTTGTGTTATTATGCTGGTGCAGTAGTGCTGCACAGTGTATAGGTGACAATGAATACTGGAGATTGATTTGAAATGCTTTAAAACAGTATTTTATCTGATGGAATCACAACCCAGGAGTCCCACTGAAGTTAGATGCCTCTGGCAGTAAACATCAGTATAGCAGGAAAGCTGAAGAATGAAAAATTTAGATTTAAGTGGCTGAATTAATACTTTCATAATAGTTTCAATATGATCTCAGAGATAATCAGTTCTAGAAAAAACTGATGTTTTCGATTTTAGTGTAACTTAACTATCGGAGATAGATTGGTCAAGTCACATTGGTCATTCAGTTGTAATTGATTTTCACCTGAGGCGCACTGAAGTTGATAGGTATCTTAGACAATTCCTATTATATTTTTTCTTTTTTCTTTTTCTTATTTTTTTCTGAAAGACAAGAGCATAAATTCACATAAATGTGTAACTGAAAAAAAAAGAATAGAAAAAAAATTTTGAACATGGAGTATGTAATCTGAAACAAAATAAACTGATTGAAAAATGGAAAAGCAAATATTTCTTCCTAGCAGCTCTTTTAATCTTCCTAAAGAGATTGGGACAGAACAAAAACATCTGAAAAACCTATACACTTAAATTTCAGTGAGCCTGAATCTCTCTCCAATGCTTCTCTATTCTACAGATATATAAAAAAGGTCAAAATAATTTACTCGCTGCTGTCACTGTGGCACTTTTAATTTGCTTAGCATTCAGATCTGTTTTATCATGGCATCAATCAAAGGCACAGAGATGTGGAAGTTGATGGAAGTGGAGGAATACTTTCTGGCCTTAAGGCATTGTTTACTAATCGTATCGTGTTGCTCAGTGAAGTGATTTACTTTTAATGGCTTGCTTAGATATGTCGACCAAGGGAAAAAGACAAAATGAGAACAGTTTGAGTTATACTTACCCCAGTGACTCCACATGAAATACTCATAGGCAAACCCTTAGCTGACACAGCACCACGGTGCTGGGGAGACTAAAGGAATAATATTCGGCTATGTCTTCAGACTATCTGATCCTACAAATATTTTTCATTAATTCAGGTGAATTAATGAAAATGATACTAGTAAGAACATCAGTACATAGTATCTACAGTGATTTTCAGTTAACCAATTTAGATGAAAAGATGAAATTTCAGTTTCTGGGGATTCTGATTGACAAGAATAAGTCACTATGACTTGGCCATTCCAGATCAATACTCAGATTTTTTACTTGAGTCAGGGGCATCTGAAACCTGGAGATATAATGACCCATGTCAAGATATAGCTAGAACTTTTTCTTGCACCGGCTGCATGTGGCTGTCCTATGGCTGACGAGTTCAAGGGATGTCTGTTGACCTGTCTTTCAGGTACCTGGCTGGCAGGCAACTAAGTAGGACAGGCCCAGCACCAAGAAACTGTTTTCATCCATCCAGACAATTTACTCTGCTCATGGGCCAAGTTTGGACTAGAAGCAACTGAAATGCATGGGAGGCTTATGTATAAGGAGGAGTTTAGAGATATTTCCTCTATTCAAGTCTCTTTCCAAGAATTCTAACAGAAGGATTTAGGATTTGAGGTCAGGCTTTCCCTTTTTGTCTTCCATATGAATAGACATTCAACTCTGTCCTCCCTTGTCATAACTATGGCTCATTATTGTACAATTGCAGGAGCATCTCTATATTTTAATCTGCTCCCTATCACTTCTATCTCTGAAGTCTGTCTTTTGTCTATGCAAAGAAGCACTACAGGCATTATGCTGCCTAAATGAGTATAGCTGCCTGTATGAGTATAGCATTTCCTGAATGCTCTGACATCAGATTAAGTGCAATTTCTATTTGATGAGCCAACTAAGCAGAAGCTCCGCGTGAGTTAGAAGTTCAGTCTAATCACATTCACACATAACACTGTATACATGCACCTTAATCAATATAAAAGCACCTCCGACTTAAAGTGCAACCACTTATTTCATAGCTTTGGTCTTGGTAAAAAAAAAAAAAATCCTTTGATTCTCATTAATTGTCTGTAAGAGTGGGGAAAGACATTTTCTTCCACATGATTTTGTTCTGTATAATTATTTGATGTTCATCATACGCACAATAAGCGTCACAATGTATAGCTTCTAATCAGCAGAATTTTTGAATGCTTCTTTGGACTATAAATTTACTAAATTTGATTTCAGGATAGTTATTGACTTGGGGAATGAAACGGTAAAACTAGACATTCAGTTTTGAAAATTTGTGGACAAACCCTCTTTTTTGCTTTTTAGCAGTAGGCTATATAGTATTCTGTGTTCATATCTGATTTGTGTAATTTCTATGAGAGGGTGTTCTGGCTTTAAAAACACTTCCGTGTAAAATCATTTGTTTTTGTTGTGTCGATTGAAGCATAGCTTTAAGCAGTTGAATGTAATTTGATTTTTTTCTGCCCTCTATGGAAAATTTCAACTTATTTTCAAACAAAATTTCAAAATTAATTTCCATACTTTTTTCAGAACAATATATATTTAAAATAGAAATTAGTATTTCCTAATAAAAACTTGGATTAGTCAAAAATTCACCTGTGTGTTTTAGGTAAGAACACCTATATGTTTAGCTGTCTGAGAACAGCTGCAGAACACCTGAGAAGTAGTCAGTAACTGACTGGTCAAGTATGTTGTAGTAGCCCAGCATGTGAAGGTGCACACTGACCAAATTGCTGTCAGGGCCAGACAGAAATGTCCTGTTTTGTCAACAAGCCCTAGCTGCTTTCGGGGTAGTAGCTACTCAGGTTGTCACAGCTGAGATAAAAAAACAGCTGTAGTAGATTTAAGGGGCAGGCAAGAAGAAGTCAAGTCCTGCCCACATAACCAGTCTGGACATTGATTTCAAAGCTCCATGAAGGTGAATCCTCCTCATGGCTACCGACTACCCCAACCAGCTTGTAGTTTACGTTTGTGTAAGTCCTTCATTATATCTATCCGTTTAAATCTTTATGAACCTTGAGTGTCTCTCTCCCCTGGCATGACGCTCTCTTACCCATTTTATAGTCACAGTTGCAAAAGAATTTCAATGAGAATCATGACAAAGTTGATAAATATTGATAAACTGATGAAGGGATGGTAATTTCTCATTCAACAATAAACACACAAATGTTTCTTTTAATTTTCAGTGTACCTACATCTTCCTTTCATCTGGCCAAAGAATAGCCAAAAAAGAAAGAAAAATCTCCTTTTGACAGATTTAGTTCTCTTTTGTTTCTTTTATTTTTTTTTTGTTTAAATTCATATTATTGTATGACAAAGACGTTTGCATCTCTGTCTCTTTTTTGGGTGTAAGACCTTCCTTCTTTCATTTCATTATCTTTACTGGTTGTTTAAGTTCATATTTACGTAACTGGAATACAAAACTTTTGCTGTCTTTTATTTTAATTTTGACTTAGATATCCCTGAATTGTATTTGTCTCATTTATTAGAATGTATTTTCTTCCTTGAGCATAAAATAGTTGTGCTGTCAACATTGACCTCATCGTGCGTGCAACTGATTACATTTCATGGGTAAAAAATTAAAGGTCATTATTCAGTAAATGTTCACTATTAATGAAGTGTGCTGGATAGACCTTATAAAGCTGACAAGAGAGATTAGTAACATCACAGTATATTGATGTTTCCCTTATAGTTGGTGGAAACATAACACTTCAAAAAATATGAAAGAATTTTAGTTTCTGTATGGAACAAGGAGTCATTCTGTTCATGTAAGGAAATGGATAATTGAATAAAAGGTTTTGTTTGGCTTAAAAGTTATTACTTATAATAATACAGAACTGTCAGAAGGTAGCAATTATGACCAAAATCTCTCCCCTGCTTTCCTATTAAAATAAAAAAATCAATGTGTGTTTTCTCCATACTTTTTCTCGCTCTGATTTTTCACATATATGTTTTGTTGAGAGCTGCATGTAATTATCCAAATCTGCCTGACAGCTTCAGTAATGCAGCTACTCTGTAATTTGGGGTAATAGTTACATATGGTTGATACTGGTTCCTTTCAAATTTTGATATCTATGAATGCAGAGCATGATCTTAAAACCACTAAAATCATTTGGGGAAGCTAATTATATAGATATTTTGATCATCATGAATTTAATGGAACATGCATTGAAATTCAAAGAATATGAAGTTTTAATGTAATAAGACTATTTAGACAAAAAACGGAAAACTGAAAGAAAAAGAATATGCAAGGGAAATGTTAAAACTGAAACTCCAACTGAAACTCTCCAAATATTGAGGACAGTTTCCTGTAACAAATAGCCTCATTCTCTTGAAATAATATTTGAGTAATCAAATAAAAGAAAAATGAAGGGGAAACATCAGATTATACTCAAAATTAGAAGTTGTAGGATACGTTTGACAAAGACTATATACTGTATTGTACACTATCCAAATTTAAAGAGAATTTTCAAAGTATATTTATTTTATCTAAGCATCAGACAGGTATCCATATATGCTTAGATTCTCAGAATAAATACAGTGATTTCTAATAATATTAGCAAAAAGGACATTGACTATAAATCAAAGTGATAAAATTAAAATACTCAGATGTTATGAGTTTAGTTTTTTTAATGACTGCTAATAGTGGCTTACTTCTTAAGGTACTGGACTTGAGTTATGTCATTAATAATGTACAATACTAATCACTTTTATTTAATCAATTTTCAGCACTACTCTACAAAACTAGATTCTTTCAAATGAGATTTCACAAATATATAACTTCCTTATATATGAAGAATTTTGCATTGATAGCTGACATGCCAGTGTCTGGAGACTTAGTTCAGGAATATGACAGTATGATACTTTTGAAGCTAATAGATCAATGAAGTAAAAATATGACAAGCAAGGCAAAAAATACTGATTACTGTAGAAATTCAATCTGAAAACTAGGTACCATGATATTGGTATTTAATAGTTTTAGAAGCACAATTTTGGTTCATGGATGAAGCTTTGAATGATTTATTGAGCAGCGTCAATATTATTCTCTTGTGAAAATAAAATGGTCATTTAAGTACAATATATCCCATCGAGCAGTACTTACAGAATGTTTTGTTACCTCAGATAAATTATTTTTACGCTGTGTTATATGGAAAAATGATAAAGCCATATTCAGTATTATATTGCCAAACTAGTACAAGCATATATTTTAAAAGAAAAAATATAAAGCATATACTTTAGCCGAAGATGTGTGACAATTTTTATGAGCAATTGAAACATTAAAGGAAAAACATAAGGACACTGAAAAGTTTTATGATAAAGGATGGAATTCAATAAAAGCAAAAGATTTAAAAAGTGAGAATCAGTACTGATTAAAAAAAAGGAAAGAAAGAAAAGGTTAAATGCACATTCTTGAAGAGTTTTTACTTGAGATGGGGAAGCACATTTATGATACACTGTTTCTATAAGAAATGCTCCAAAAGATATTTTATCTCTAATGACAAGCAAACTCGCATCCTACTTAATAGTTTCTGTACTCTTTAACTTTCTTGATTGCAGCTATACTAAGTTTTAGAAGAGATTAACATAATTATGTGTTTCCATATTTAAGTTTCAAAATTTGACATTTGAGTTGGAACATACAACACATTTTCCTGCATTTTTTTAATTACAAAATTAAAAGAAGATACTTTATTGTGCTATGAAAAGAAGGTGCTGTACTGAAGCTAGCAATTGCAGATCCTGGGAGATGTTCATGCTGAATATAAAATAAAGTGTTCTGTGTATATTTTCCATGTTCCTGTAATTCATTCATAATTCAGGCAATGCTAGACCCAAGGCAGGAAGCTATGCTGCATGCCAAAAGCATGTTTGTAAGTCTGGAAACATATTTGTGTAATACTGTATGACAACAGCCCTAAAAGATGACATGCATTTGTAAATTTTGCCTTGTAAAACCACATAGGTACATTAGAAGAAGAACATAGCATAGCATAAAGTAGAATAACAGAGCAGTAGAGAACAGAAATGAAATGAAAAAAAAAAAAAAGGAATGGAATTTAGATTTCATGAATGATTTTATTTCAGCCACCTTTCTAGAATGCAATTTTTAATAGCAGTGCAATGCTATTAATGCACAAGGAACACTGTTCCTTGGAAGGACTTCCAAGGACTTTCCAAAGAATGTGTATATCTGTGGGTGAATGTCTTACAGACATTTGCCTGCATGGTCTTGCAGAAGAATATGTCTTACAGAAGAATATGGGCTTCCTTACTGCAGCTTCCAGTGCCAATTATATACAATTTAAAAGTCAAGAAAAAAACACTTCTTAAAGGTTAAGGCTGCAAAGTGACACAGTCAGATATTAGGAAATAGAAAAAGTCATCCACCTTGTGCATATCTATTACGAGTCAAAAAACACTCTTAATCTAATGTCAGTCGATTTCCACAGGATCCACAAGTTACAGCTGACTCAATTTAATAACAACATAAGGCAAAATAACTCCTTTACTCTACTCTGTTGAGATGCAGGATCAAGTGGAC
Source organism: Nothura maculosa (assembly GCA_032353885.1). Classification (NCBI taxonomy): domain Eukaryota; kingdom Metazoa; phylum Chordata; class Aves; order Tinamiformes; family Tinamidae; genus Nothura; species Nothura maculosa. The sequence continues at coordinate 473,773 of JAUBOD010000218.1, read as the reverse complement.
ATCAGGTCCTGATGTCCAAACAGTCCGAGTTGGGAACTATATCAAGTTCTCACTAGCCTTTCTGAAAAAGAGTGTAGGCAGAGGTTATTTAGTGTATATGCTGCTTGAGGTAACTGCAAGTGTAGAAACATAGATTATTTCTCCAGTCTAAGCTACAGTGAATGTCAGACAGAACGAACAGGGAAAATGAGCCCTGGGAAGCCTCATAGTTATTAATTGAAGTTTGCTCACTGTGACTTTGTGAAAATAATAAATGTGCAGTTATGTCCTAAACTTTAACAAATCTCTGAGAGAGTGAAACTTGAAATCTTTCTGATAACACATATGAATGAAAATTTAGACCCCTTTCAGACAACCCAGAAAAGGCAAGGCTCTACCATCAATAGGACCACTTCTGCCAAAGTTGAAATCTCACTGAATATGGGAGGTCTAAGATATTCCAGTCAGTAAGATTTATTTGTGGACTGCATGAACAAAGAAATTATTTTTTTTTCTAATGCATTTGCTTTGAAAAAGACTGAATATATTGTGTCATTTTTTAAAAAAAGAGCAATCTTAGACATTTGAAAGAAAAAATATCAGCTGATATCATACTATGTTTTGTATAACAATCATCTGAAAACAAGGGCTAGTAATGGAAAATGTAAAATAACTGCCTTTAAACTGTTATTATTTAACTGTTTAAAAAATCTATTATTTTTGGAGAATATGTAGTGCCTTTTAGAAGCAGTATAGTTTTGGAATACTACAAAAGTAAGAAACACTTTAAATGAAGTGTATAAACTGGTGTTAGTATCTCTTTCATTGCATATAGAGATGGAAGTATGCGTGATAACAGCATTCAAATCTGTTCCATTATTCTCAGCTGGCAAATACGCTAATGACACAAAGATCACTCTTAACCTCCTCACAGTATCATTTGGTCTTGTCTGGAACTGGAAAACCCAACTCTGAGTCTAACAGTTGTGAAGCAGGAAAGGCAGGCACCATGCACAGAGAGGTGCAAGGTGCACATAAAAATACATAAGGTACATTGCATATTTTTATTTCATAAAAATGAAATACTTGCCGTCCATTGAGCAAAGATAGAAAATACAAAGTAATTGAAGGATTATGTAATGTCATCTGTGGAATTTTGTCAAAGAAGAGTGACTAACACAGAAATCTGTTACCAAGGAAGACGAAGGGAAACTGGACAATAGAGCTAACATGCAAGAAAGGAGACTCTTGGCAAACTCTCTTGGTGTCTGACTCATCCTCTGAAAGGCTAGGTGTTGGTACAGTTTGAGTGGCAGCTTATGAGTCAATTGTGAGAGGCAAATCCAGATATCTGGTTACTTAACAAGGGAATGGAAAATCATCAGAGAGGATCTTGTTGAAGTCTTCTGTAATATAAGCCCTCATTAGCAGGGGATGGTCTGACCTGCAAATACTGTCAGCTGAGACTTGATAATAATTCAATCTATCTTTTAGCTGAGACTTGATAATAATTCAATCTATCTTTTATAGGCTAATTATCTTTTTTTTGAATATAGCGAAACAGTGCTTGAAACCTGAGTGATTCAATATATGTTGTATGAAGTTCTCTAATCACATTAATTTTTAATTGGATCAGTTACACATTTTATTGATGAGACATCTATTAGTTAATAGCAATTATTTCAAATGAATGCCGATAACCCAATTTTTCCATAGTTAAGCATATTTTTAAAACCGTGAATATGAGCAAGCTGATACTTTCTACTGACAGTTTCAATACTAATAGGTCTTTGTATATTAACAATTGATTTACTCATAAGTGCTGAAATACTGCACTTAATGCCTTGTGCACAAGTACTTATAAGACAATTTGTTGAAAGCCAAGTGGCATCTATTCAAAAGTTTTATATGCACTTTTGAAGTTTTGTATATATAAGTATATATTTATATATGAACAATATATAAAGTACACTTTATGCACATATATACAACATAAACTGTGTATTTAGATTAATTGCTCATAAGTTAAGGTAATGCTTGTCTCTCCTCTCTTCCAACAAAAACACAAACAAAATATTGAATGGGAGGACAAGTCAGCATTTTCAGGATGAAACAACTTATACACTTTTAAAATATTTTTGTGCACTTTTATATACATATAAATAAATGTTTTATATATAAACTGATATCCACTACTGATACACTTGACCAGTTGCTCTGGGCTAGAGAAAAGTGCTACAATGATAATACTCTGATGTCTGACATATCAAAAGCACATTTCTGTGTAAGCTTTCAACTCTTAGGAAGGGCTATGTCCTAAAGTAATACAAATGCTTTACCTTTAAAAAAGTAATTCAATTTCCTAATTCCTCCTTATTCCTTTTGATAAAGTAATAAATAATTTTTCTCTGTATTCTCCGTATGCCCTTTTTTCTAGGTAGAATAGCATCCTTTTTTCTTTTTTTTATCTTTTTCTTTCTTTTTTTTTTTTTGGACAGTTATTTGGCAATTGGACTAAAATCAGTGAGAATGAGACAACTAAATGCTTTTAAAAATCTGAGCTTCACAGGTTACATAGATTTAACCAGGGTTAATTAGCAGACTATCTTTAAGAGATACGAGAGAAAGAAGTCTATTTTTCAGGTGTAGTTAGAGTATTTTTGAAGAATAAATCATGTGGTATGAGTGCATGAGAAAGTGCCCGGTGAATTAGGAGTTCCATTTCTTATGAAAAATATGGAAGATTCAATAAAAAGACAGACTTGACCCAGACAGTTAGGAGAGGTGACTACAGGTTTGTAAACAAGTAGGTATCTTATCCAATTTACGGATGTGCATATAACTGGTTATTAGAGGCTTCATAAAACTTTTTCTCACACCACTGGTAAACCTACTGATTTAAGTGAGAAGATTTTAAGGCCTCCAACCTCCTGGTTGGAGGAAGTGTTGCTGTGGAAAACATAGTAAAGTCATACATATTTGTCTAAAGACAGGTCAATATCTAATATTTTGAAAACAAACCATAAGGATGCATTTGTCAGGCAAAGAATTTACTTATTTATTGAGAATTTAGAACAAAGATCTTCATAAATTGAAAGGAAACTGCCTTCTGCTAAGCTTCTTCAGTGGAAGCCATTGAGTTTTGCCATTGACTTTCTAGAGTCAAAAAATCATCTCTGTCTCTGATACCTAACTTTGCAAAAAGGTGAATTCATAAGTGATCATTTATAAAAGCATTCAGTTGAAAATGACATTAATTGAAATACTGAGCACTTTTTGACTGACATACATGACGACCTTATTTTCACCACATTTTAGGATATTTTATTAATTACTCTTACTTGCAAATGTTTCAAAATGAAGTGCAAAGTGCACCAAACTATTTAAAAAAGAATAAGAGCAACAATGTTGGGTTTAATGAGCTTAAAAGACATTCTCTGAGGATGTGGGCAATCATTCATAATACCAAATCTAGAGAAAATGAACTTAATGGATTTAACGACCTGTGAATAAATGGAAAAGGGTGTTTGTAAAACTTGTCACAGTTAATCTTGCTTTAAAAACTGTTTTGTTTTCAAAATCTGTATTGAAGATTCTACCTTTTTTTTTTTTTTTTTTCTTCCAAGGGTAAAGGACCGCTTTACCACTTTTTGGCTCTAATGCCATGGGGGTAGTGGACTTTTAAAGTTTCCTATCTGAGTGTATGCCATCATCTTGCTTAGACTTTAGGGGAAATGCAGCTCCCAAATCTTAATGGAAAAGGAGCAAAACGAGCATCAGAATCCCTGCTGAGTCAGTCAGCAGAAGTTAAAGGTATCTGAAATTTTAAGAAGCTATGAAAAGTGATTGCAACTTAGAAACCTGCTGTGTTCTCTTAAAACACTGCAATAATGAGTAAATTAAGTTGTATAAGAAAGGGATAACTCTTAAGGCACAGCTTGGGTTCTTTGAGCACATAGATGAATTGCTAAACTGCGTGGAATAATTATATATGTATATAAAGAGAAAGAGACCAAAAGACGTGTCAATTGTTTTATAGCTTTTATAGATACTCACTGAAGGATGGTTTTGACTGTATTTGATGTAAATTTATATATATAATAATTAAATAGTACACATGAGAGCAAGCCTAGGGACATGTGGAGCTAATTTCTGTGCTTTCTCTCAGAAATTACAGAGAGTATTGCCCTAGCAAGCACCTCAGCATTAATTTGGTCAACACTGCACTAAAATGCTTCCTGGAATCCCAAAGTGAGCTGAATTCAGCTTTACTACTTATAAGAATAGTTTGACAGACTGAGATTTTCCCAGTCCTGTTTGCCTAAGTGACAAATAAAATCAAATTATTCCAACCCCCTCCCCCACTACAAAACTTGTGATATAAGCAATTTGTTTTTATTTGTATAGCAGTCACTTCTTCAAGTCACAGGTTAGTAGATTGATGATGGCTACATATGTCTTGAGAATGCTCAAATACTGCTGCCCTCTTTAAAAATCCTTTCTGAGATGTTACAGGAATCTGATGTAGTCATACTAATTGTAGCAGAATCAGTTCTTCAAAAAAGATACTCATTTAAGCATTTTTCTTTTATTTTGATGTGGCACATTGCCAGGATCCTACTCCCATGTGATATTGCCTTTTTTGAGTTGTTTCATACAGCATGTAAGCAAGTGTACAACTGTAAGTAAGTGTACAACTGCTATTAAAAATATAGTTATTTATTCAAGCATTGTATGCATATTAATTATAACTCAGCATGTGTATTTTAATCAGATAGACAGTGCACTACGTGCTGAAATTTTATGCATTTTATGCTGAAATTTTGCATTCCACCTAAACTACTAAGATATTACACTGTGTCTCTGACTAAGGCTCTCACAATGCCAAAGAGCTCCAAAGCTTGATTTTACATATTTCTCTAGTTTGGTTGTCTTTGACTTCTGACAACATTGCCATACTGCAAAATTAAAGATGTGGGATTTGTACAAGGAAAGTAAAAGTGAGTAACAAGAAAAGGCCCAGAATCATACTTGGTTACATTTGGATTGATTTTGATGTGTTTAAGATGAGAAGAGATTTTGTTGGGGTATTTTCATAACAAAAAGATTCAGAAACCTAAACTGTCATAATACAATTTCCAAAAACGCCTCAAGTATTTTAAAATAAAGGAATCACTATGGTAGAAAGCTGTGCGAAACAAGACTTTTGAGAAGTTGTGGGTTAAAGTTAGTCTAGTGTAAGCAAACATTTTAAAGGAATTGCTATCATTTTGATACCCAAACCTTATGGTAGCTTTCTTTTATTCACAAATTTTATCTCTTACTTATCTTGCCTTTTACTTATTTGTCCTTTCCAATCAAGTTCAGAATTTCCATAACATTCTATACAAGCAGGTCACAGTCTGATTTATATAGAGGAGAGCTATTTGGGTTAGAATTATCCTTCTGTTCTTTTCCTATCAGAAAGAAGCTTTTAATATCATTGTGAGGAACACTGTGAAACAAACAGGAGGTAAAATAGAAAACTGATACCCAGAATGAGAAAGTGGTTTAGATGGTACCTGCAGTTTTTGAAAGCTGATATTTCACTTCTGATTACTTAGAGTCTCCTATGTTATAGGATATGATATTACTATGCTTCCTGCTATATTAATAAATCTGGATGAGCATTTGTAAGAGGAAAGAGGTAGAAATAAAATAGTATGGGGAGCAGTTAGACTAAAAATAGCTCTCATCTTTCTCTCTCTTCCCTAAAAAAAAAGTCTCAAAACTACGACTGAACAGGACGAAAAAAGAATGAAAATGCAATTAAAATGAGAGATAAGAAATTATTTAAATAGGAAATGAGCAAATTAATGCTGGATAGAGTGATAAGAAACCCAAAAGTCAAGTGCTGCTTTAATCATTTGATTGCAAAATGTGTGTATATTTGTTCATATTCATTTCACTGACATTAAGTGGTTACTTTCAAGAATGTCATTTTTCATCATCTTTTTTTCTACTTGTCATCAGTTTTCCTTTATTTCTTCCAGCCTTGAATCTTTCACGGAATTGCTATAATATTCCCCATTTTGGGAATCTGTATGCATAAGGCAATCTCTGCAGATAAGGCAGCTGCAGAGGAACCTTTCCAAGAGGCAGATGGAGAGCTTTTCGATTGCTCACATGCGTTTTTAATCAGATGTCCAAATTTAAAGTCAATGACAGGAATTAGAACCTGGAAGTCATGAGCTGAAGTCCTGTCCTACAGCCATATTTCGTTTCTGTGTCTTTAATTGCAACAGGAAACAAATTTCCTAATAGGAAAAAAAACAAATGCTCTCAACTTGATGTATATTCAATGCTGTTAAATGGGAAGCAGCAGCTAGTGTAAAGAAGACTTAAACTAGGTTGAAATGTAAGCATTATTAAGGGTCATTCCCTTGGAAAAGGTCAAAGTAAGTTTGTTTATCCAAAATTGCTAATTTATCTTAGTCTTCCTTTCAATATTCTTAACTACTTTGCTTATTCTATGTGAATTGATATTAAGAAAATAAATTATAAACAAAATCATTAGCATTCTTTTCTGTTTTTTTTTCTCTGATATTTCTTCCTAAACAACAAAATTAATAGGATGGCAGCACTATTCATTTTTTTAAGCAAGCACATTGTGTCAAAATGTGATATTGTACATAAATTTCCTGTACAATACTGTACAATACTGTACAATAAATTTCCACATTTCATTGAACAGCTAGTGATATTGATGAAAACAAATACAATTTGATCATTTTCTCACATAAACCTGAACAACAGTACTAACACTTTCAGAATACTGTGTTCTCTCTAAAGTTTTTCCTTCATCAGCTGTACGTTTTCTTTAATAGTTTACTATGGATGAAAATATATGTGAGGTAAATAGTCTATCAATAGTATGTTATAATTGTTTTTATCCTTTGTTTTAGTTCTTTGTCTTTTATCTTTTGTTTGTTTTTTAAATCTGTTATAAATTCTTATGTCTATTTAACATTGGAAATTTCAAACTTGTTAAAACAGAAGTGCCCAGGAGACATATCTGAAATTCAGATGCAAGGCTGATCATTTCTACAGGACTTTATTTTAATATGAATTGTGTTTGTGCCAGGACTAAATAACATCCACAGACATTCCACTTAGGAAAATACATAAAGTCAAAGTATTCCATAATCATGGATTCTTGTTAATTTGTTTCTGGTGCCTATTCTTCCCAGGCTCCACTCAAAGTGTCAACACTTCCTTCTGGTTCTTCCATTTTTTTGAATAATGTGTCCAGAAGTCCATGGTTCCCATGTCACGGCCTCAGACCCACATAGTTAATACACTGATTTTACTGATTTTCACATGTGGACTGATTCCTGTGCAGACATTTAGTCCAGCTCCATGCTTCCCTAAAACTGACTAATTTCAATCTGGTAGAAGCACAGAGGGTACTGTTAGAGGTTTAAAGACAATCCTGAGCAATTCACCTTTATCAAAAAAGACATGAAAAGGACAAAATAATTACAATAATGAAATGAATGTGAATTAAAAAGGGTCCTTATGAAACCTTAAACTGGTTAAATTCCAATAAAAATATAAAGGTCATTCCACTCTATTTTATTTTACAATACTTATTTATTTATTAATTTAGAAATGCACAAGGGAGCTATAAAAATATATCACTGAGATATTTGTTAAAAAGTTAGCAGTTCTTTAAATGTGTATTTGGGAAGGATAAGTAAGATGAAAGGATACCAGATTTTTCCCCAAATCTAAATGCAGTCATTTGGTCTATAAATTTCTTTTCCATTAGACAACTATAACAGTGCAAGTAGATAAGACTGATAGAAAAGGTCACTAAAATGCATTTGCAGGTGTTTTGAAAAACAGTAGTCTCAAAAAGAATATTAAATATTCTGACAAAATTTTACCTGTCAGGAATGTGTTGTAATAGGAAATGTGGGCCCTTGAGCAGCTGATCAGCTGACAAGCTGATCAAGTCTGTAGAACTGATTACCATCTGGCAAAATTATGTAAGGTTTTCATCCTACAAAGATATATTTAGAACCTTGTCTCTTTGGCAGAGTATGCCTGAAAAAGAAGCTAATCATTGTGGCTTCTGAAGTACAGGTGGTTGTAGAGGTCTCCTCTGAGAAGACTGTAAAGTTCTCACTGCTAAATGTGAGGGAGGAGCAGAACTGTGTAGACTGAATCAGAGCTACTTTATTTTGTGGGTGGTGTTTCTTTTTCTGTTAACTAATTAACCTGATTTTTTAAAATGATAGGATAGATTTAGAAATCTGTCTCACTGTGGCACAGTTGGAAACAACTCAGCACTCTTACAGCACAGGTCTCCATCTAGTTCTTTGTTGGCAGAGAGGACCTTTATACAAAACCCGGTGGACTTTAGGTCTCTCAGGCTAATAAGAATTACTATTCTTCCTATAAAGATGACAGTGTTCTTCAGCTCTAGGAGATATGAGAACTAATTAATCTCCACTCATTTTCTCTATGTTTTCTTTCAAGTAGCTATCTGCTAAGTTAAAACATGTTTAGTTTATTCCTTCCTGTGCAATGGTAAAGCCTGCTTTACTAAAGACTAGCAAATTACTAGACCCTCTGACATTTATGTGTAATTTACGGCTGTTGTATATATACTTTATAGAAACTCAATAGAGTTTCTCATATATCTCTTTTCACCGAAATATCTTGTACATCCTGAGTTACAAACTGTTAGCATGAAAAACAAAGAACTTCTGTCTTGTACTTACTGCCTGGATATTCTTATGTTGCCCAGGGCAGTGAGTATGATTAGGAATTGTTTAATTTATTTACTTATCTATGCAGTTTCTGTGTGACAGTGTGCATCTGGCCATAGTATTTTCCCTAATTCATTTCTACAAAGCATAAACCATAGTCTCAGTAAATCCTGTCCAAGTATGACAGAAGATAACTATGATCACTAAGAAGCATTTGTCATCTTCAGCAGTAGCAAACATAAAGTGATATCCCAGTTTGGTACTGCATCAGAACAAATAATTAACATTAATTTATATGTGATGATATGCACATTTTTTGAAACTATTTCTTCTCTAGATAAGAGGAGATCACACTATGTGAAGTGCTAATGACAGCTCCAGTAACAGATCTTGTCGACTATCCAGCTCATTTGAGATAAGGGCTCAGACAAGCCCTGAGAAACAGGCAAATTTCTGACATACTTGTGAAATATAAAGTTATTCCTGCAGCCTCAAACATACTTATTCCTGCAGCCTCTAGTTTAAGTAAAAGTACTTCTAAAGACATAGTAGCTGTGCTTTGTGATCCTCAATGTACAGTAATTCTTCAAATTTAGTAACATAGTGCTATTATTCTGATATAATCATTCCTACCCGTTCCTGCCAAGACACATACATATTAAAGCTAGATGTTTATCTTGGTTGGAAATTGGCATGTTGGCTGAAGGTTTAATGTATGAAGCCACTGATGCCAGCTGTAGTGAATGGCAAAGTAACGGAGAGCTTGATACATGTCTCTGTGAGGGTCCTTGATTAGAGAATGGCCTAGCTGGATATAAGAGATCATAATGGCCTTCCTATGCATGTCCTGAAGTGAGTAATTGGGAGCTTAGTTTTGCTGTTAGCTTTTGGTATCCTCTTGTTTGAATATTTAACTAGGATGATTGAAATGTCACCGTCAGTCACTGTCATCCTCTACCTCTCAAAAGGACTGCCTTCAATTTAAACCAACAGTGGTACCTAGCAACATGAAGAAAATCCTTTGCCTTCTAATGCTACTACTAGGCTATCCTTTCTCGGAAAAGCACTCAGTCTGAGAATGTTGTGTTGAGTGTTACAGTCTCCTGACAGACATAAACATGTCTTTTGCAGAACAGCCAGAACCTGTGCTGCAGTGATGTGTCTGTGATGTGTCTCTGAGAAGAAATAAAAAAAGAAAAAAAACAACAAAAAAAAAGAGATCTTGAAAGTGAAATTGAAACAGAAATTTGTAAAAGAAATTTGTAAAAAAACACACTACAGTTGTTTTAGAATTTTAAGAGAAGTAAACAGGCAACTAGATGGTCAGCATGACACAGAAATATAGGTCAATAACAATCTGGCATTTGGAAACATTTCTATAACACAAAAAAACCCTGAGGGATCTCCTATGGATCACAGAGACTGCTGGTGGAGCATATGGAATGCCTAGGCATTAAGCAGCTACTGGAAGATTTTCTGGAACACTTGTATTGTTAGCATGTCCTCAGTGAGCTCAGTCTTCTCCTTTAGTTTTTTCTGAAAGGAACTTAGATACAATGCACCAAAAGCAGCACACAGCAATCAAGAGTCATCAGAGTATCTCATCAAAAATGAGTTGCTTTGAGTTGAATTACTAATGACAAGCATACCTTGAAAGTGATATGGAAATGAAAAGGAAGCCCACATAATAAATTGAAAAATGTGTTTGAACTTAAGAGTCCTAAAATAATTAACTAAATTTCTGATTTATCTAAGTGACCAACTATTAATTTAATAGGAACTAATACATATGTAAAAATAAAATGGATTTATGAAAAAAAATCAAGTGTGGTAATCATTGTGTGAAATGACCAACATCAGCATGATCCAAAGCAAGACTGAAAAGTCCTCGATATAGCAATTCCTCTTCTGCTAACTGAATCTCTCAAGGTGGGGTAAGAGATAAATTTTTGTGATTTTCATAAAAAGAGTCCTCTAGAAGTATATAAAGACAAATGTCAAATACCACAGGCTACTTATTATATTCCAATAAAAATATGCTTGGTCCCCTTGAAATACACCATCAGTGTTTCTTGATTAATCAGCAAAAGATTTAAACTTCTGAAAAAAATCTTCTATCAAAGCTAAACTTTGATTGCAAATAATCAATTCTTTTTTTTCTCTTTCAATGTGCATGAGTGAATATATATTTCTGTGCTAACCAGCAAGTAAGATATGAAACTAATTAGCTTCCAGCCAAAGTGAGTAATTAAGAAACCTTCGTGGCAATTAGTAACAATTGGTAGTGATGAATAATTCTCCAGCTGTATTTCTAACTAATTAAACTTCATGAATAAAATATTAATAAAGAGCAAAAATATTATTCATGCTATAGTTATGGAAAGGAATCTGTGTTCTCAGTTATATCAGGATGATTCAGCTGATTTGCAATTATTTATTGTATTGACATAAATAGGAAGTATTTGATATTGGCTGCTAAAGCAGGTGATGTACAAAAATGCCATCACAAAATTCACAGTATTTATTCATACTGGCATGGGAAAATAACCTTCTACTTTCCAATCACTAATGCTACAAATATCAAAATGTGCTACCTTCAGTAAGATTCTCTTTTACCTCAAGCAGAATACAGGGCAGTCAGATTGGGAAAATACAGATAGAGGAAACGGAAAGAAAAAAAATAAAGAAGAAATTATATTTTATTGCTCCTAAAGATCCTCTATTCAGTAGAAAGATGTACTTAGTCTCTAGGGATATAAATCTCTAATTTTTAAAGCTTTCTGTACTGTGATTTGGATTCACAATGCCTAACAGCTCTGAGCAGAGAACTGGGGAAGCCAAGCAACACACATGTCTTAAAATTTTCCATCCTCTAGAGGAAAAAAAAAACATATAAAGTGCTGGTTCACTGAATGAGATGACATTTTATATCCAGAAATATTAGCTTGATTCTAAAGCTGCAAGTTGCAGGCAGAAGCATAATGAAGAAAGAAGCCAGTCTTGCTGGCCAGACTCCTCATCAAATATTACTATTACTTCAAGGGAGTGATACTTTATATTTCAGTTATGAAGCAAATTTTAGATCAGTTATTTAGCAAATTCTTAGTCTTGAATTATTTCACACTTTAGGCACTTCCTTCACCTGCCACTTGCTTCAGTTACCAAAGATTTTTATAGTTCTGGGTACATAACGACTGTCTGAAATACAATTATTGACTCTAATCTGATCCAATTACACCTTACTGTGCACTTGTCACCCTGAAGAATCTTATGATGGTTTCAACACAAAAAAGCATTTTTCACAAGCTGCCAAGATTTTAATTACGCTTTAAGTAATGCTAGCATCCATCAAATAAATACAGATTTCCTGAATGACTTTAAAAAACAGCCTCTTGGAAATGTTAAAGTCTTCATAAGAATGTCAAGAGTGCTGTAGTAAATCTTAGGATAGAATCTGTTGTCAAAAATGACAACAGGGGACAGACACACAGTTAATGTGTACATGCAATGTCATGTATTGATGTGGAAAGCACAACTAAATCCAAAGATTACTGAGTTATAATTTTAATTTGTTCCCTTCTTTGGAGGTTGTGAATTGTAATTTGGTAGAAATCCTTTCTTAAAGAAAATAATACTGTATAACATAAAGATGCGTAAAAAGAAAAAAAAAGCAAAAGAAAATTTATCTTTTTCTTGTCTTGCAGTTTAGGAAAACAATGAAAAGGTAAGAGACAGAGTTTAGTTAGAATGTAATTTCATTAACTCACCCTGTTTAGACGTTAATTCCATGGTGTGCAACTGTATGTTTTTATCTACTAACAATTATTTCGTGTTTATCATTTATGTCAAAAGGAAGTGGTAATCCCTCTTCTTTCTAGAACTGGCTGTTTACAGAAGCCTTGGATTTTTTTGGCAGAAGGTTTGGCAAACAGCATGTGTAATGCAAATCACAAATCTAGATGTAAGCATGCTGAAAGAAACAACAGCAAAGAGATAAACAGTTCTTAAACCCCAAATTTCCCACCTATTCCCATTACAGCTGTGGAATTCATATTGATTCCTTCTTTCTTCTTCACTCCAGAATTTGTTATGCTGTCAGAAAAATTTAATATGACATATATGGGTGAGAGTTGACAGAAATTATTTAAACTTAGATAAATATAAATGTGAACAGAAGATGAATTATTGTCTAATATATGGTAATGGCCATTTGGTTTCATTTCTGACTCTCTAGTTAGAGACAAATTATTTTGGACCACATCACATACAAATATATTGGCTTAGTTTCTTTCTTACTTTCTTTCTTTATTTCTTACTTCTTTAGCAACCTTAATTGTGAAAATATATAACAGCTCTCCTGTCTTCAAAGACACCTAAATTACACCTGAAGTTAGGTGTGAGGACTTAAAATTTCTTGAAGATCTGGGCTATAATAATACAGAAATGAAATGGGACTATCTTCCTGTGCCCTCCTGAAAGATCTTCATCCGACTTAGAAGCAGCTTTGCCTATCTTAAATGTTTTGACTCAGTTTCATTCTAGATCATGAAGGTAATATATTTTATACTTATTATTTGTTTTATTTTTTGTCAGGTTATCTGTTAGGATATTCATTTTTTTGAGCAAAGAATGACTCCATATTCATATTGCACTAGCCAATATGAAGTGCCAATAATGCCAGACAAATTTATGATTTTTTTTCATCTCCAGAATGCCAGAAATATAGTCATGGAATCTGCTCTAGAGATTCTTTTGATTCAGTAATAAATCCAGCATGAAATCATAAGGTCAAGATAACATTTAGATTTATTAGATTTGTTTCCAATCTGACATCCTTACGTTGTGAAGCTTTTGGAAACTATGCTGTTCGCAAATATGGATCTTTTTTATTCTTTTTATTTTTTGACTTTGAAATCTCTTTTTCTTCTTCCCAAAGTAGTGAGTTCTATTATGGAACTGTGATAGTGTTTCTCGTTTTTGGAATTTATGAATATAGTTAGCTATAAGGAAACGTTATCGATAATATGAAAATACAAAAAAAAATGGAAAATGATCTTAGAATGGGAAAATTCTAACTCTTCACTACTGAAAAGTACATGTGGATATGTCTGCCATATATGTTTGTCAATAATTAGTGCGTCAAATACAAATTCCTTGCTAAGAACATTCTGATACAGAAATAAAAAATATTTTCTTTTTGGCTGGCATCCTGGGAGCTCTTTTCAGCCCTAGCTGTCCCTATTGCAGCCCAGCCTGGGACCATCAGTTGCTTTTCAGCAGTGCTGCAACGATACCAGTCACAGCGTCAGCACGGCCCTCGTGGTGCCTGATTCTCCCAGAGCTGACCTGCCTACCCGCTAGATTCTGTCATTTTCTCTCGTTTTTCTTTTCTTGTTTTGTCTTGTCTTCTTACTGCAACTTTCCAACAGGTACAGCAGTGAAGCAGTTTTCTTTAGGAGCATTATGAAGGAGTTGGGAGTATGTGCAGTTAAAGTATAAATATAAATTTCTCTACTGCTCGCTTGTTTGACTTTCACCTGCACTTCCACCAAAGATCTCTTGTATGGATAAAATATATTCAACCTGGCAAGGCCTTCTGCTCCCTGATTCCTGATGACCCCAGGAAATATACCTGTAACAAATTGCTAATTGAAAAAGGTGAGGTGTGCTTTCATTGCTCACTTCTTCAGATCTGTAACAAGCTTTTGTAAAGATTATAATATGTAGTCAGATTACCAGCTGTGTTCTCTGTTTACACTACCTTAACAACAACAAAAAAAATCGGCATTCTCTGCTGCTTGTAACATTAATTTATTTAGATTCTTGGCACCTCAGCTCACCTTTTCCTATGTTCTTACAGGACCAATGATTATTTTTGGTAGGATATTCTAGACTGCCACAGCTGTCACAGCTGTCCCAGTGGATACCAATTTCATTCCTGCTCCAACCTACTTGCTGCAATGAGATAGACTTATTTTAAATTGCCTCAGTTCAGAGTAAGAAATAAAGCCAGTGATTTTGTTGTTGTAGAGTTTTAGCAGTCCCGTTGTAGCCCTTCTGGAATAAAAAACAGTCCATTTCAAAGTGACTTTTGAATTGTATTAGAATCTACACACTTTATTCCCCCCCCTCAAATAAACAAACCAATAACAACAAAACAGACTTGTTATAGTTCTGATACATCTTCAGTTTCTTTAGCTGTAATACTAGACATTATATAGGAACCTAGATGAAAGGCCTGCAGGATTGCATACCAGCTGGAAGGACGGAGCACAAATGTGCTTAAACCATATTCTTAAATGTGCTCAGCAACGCACCATGCAACTAAATTTTATGTATTTTAAATACAGAGGTTTTGTTGTCCAGAAAGTATTGCACTTGACTTCACTAAGTGATGACTGAGAAACAAGAACTCCACATGCTACCACAGAACAATTTTTTTTTCTTTTTTTTTTTTTCTTTGAAGCAAAGTAATGAAAAATACATACTCTTGATTTGTTCCTAGTCAACTGACTACAGGCTTTGCCCTAGGAGTAAAATCTTTGCATGGAGATAGGAACAGGTGAAAGCAGTATTTTTGAAAAGAAGAAAAGCAATGGTTATCTATTCTATTCTATTCTTCTTGAATATCTGTGAGGCTTCACCTACAAAAAGCAACCAGATTTTACATTATTTTTGTGTGATAGTAGTTGTTTTGAACATTCAGAAACATGCAGCCAAAAAAAAAGACAGTTACTCGATGGCAGCACAGTGTCTAGACCAATGAAAACATGAAGGGATTAAAAGGTCTGATGAAATAGCCTCATTTCTGTCCTAACAAGCTCTCTAAAATTTGAGAAAGAATTACATATATAACAAAATGGAGGAACACTATTTGATACAAAGCTCATCTAAAAAGCAATGTGTTTATGTTGATTAAATATTATCAGATTAGAAATACTGAAGTGACTTTCCACTTTCAGAAGTACGATTAAGAAAGGCTTTATCCAATGTGACCAATCACACAGAAGAAAACACAGAATTTAACAAATATGTAATTGAGAGTTGCCTAAAACTATTGCTTACAGCAATATTATGCAGACAAAATTATAATTGTTTAGCTGTGCCAAGGATATGCACAATTTACTAATATTTGCATGGGGTAACATCTTTTTTAAAAAAATACAATTGAATGATATAGAGAACCAAATTTTCTTTGCCTATTTATCACTAATTATGCCAACAACGCTTTGTGAATACTAAAGTTACAAATACAGTTTATTTCAGAGGACAGTGAAAAAATGTCTCCTTGAGAGTACGATACTGGCAGATTCCTATATAAAAACGGAGAGACAGTCCATGTGTGTTTTTAACATTGGTGTTTATCAACTTAGTCATAGCAGTACTTCTTAAGTGATGCCTCCACTATCTTAACAACTGGCTGATGTGGAGGCATCATGCAGCCCATATGTGATTTTGCACAATCATGGACTTCCCTGGAAACTCAGGAGCTTTAAAAGAATTATCTGGGAAAAGATCTTACTGTCTAGCTTTAGTATGACAGGTAGTGTCTGTTGTCTTTACTATGCTGTCTTCTGACCCAATTATAGGTGAAGGTGAAAGTATCCTTCTTCACTTCCATGGTACAACTCCAATTAACTCTGATGGCTGATTCAAAGCTTCATGGAAATAGCCTTTGGGACTTAAAAGTCCAAAAGAATCTGAATTTGCAATTAGAAAATTGCCATATGAATGTTTAGCCTGGAGAAGATAAGGGAGGTTTTATCAGTAGGCATAATATCTGATGAGAGAATGTAAATAAGATAGAATCAGACTCTTCCCAGTGGTGCTTGGTGACGGAATTAAAAGCAATGGATGGAGAGAGTCGAGTGGAGGGCCACCAAGATGATTAAGGGAATGGAGCATCTATTGTACAAGAAGAGACTGAATAAGTTGGGCCTGTTTTCTTTGGAGAAGAGAAGGCTGAGAGGGAATCAGAGTAACATATATAAGAAGGGGGAATGTAGAGAGGAAGGGGTCAAACTCTTCTGAATGGTGGCCAATGATAGGACAAGGGGTAATGGATGTAAGTTAAAATACAGGAAATTCCATCTCCATGTAAGGAAGAACTTCTTTCCTGTGAGAGTGACAGAGCTCTGGAACAGGCTGCCCAGGGAAGTTGTGGAGTCTCCTTCTCTAGAAGTCTTCAAAACCTGCCTGGATGCCACCCTGTGCCACATGCTCTAGGTGTCCCTGCTGGAGCACGGGGGTTGGACTAGATGATCTGTAGAGGTCCCTTTCAACCTCAACCATTCTATGATTCTGTGAAACTGAAATACAGAAAATTGCACGGGAACACAAGGAAACACTCCTTCACTATGAGTGAGGTACAGGCTGTCCAGAAGGTATAGTCTGCATCCTTGGAAATACTCAGAAGCTGACTAGATGTGGTCTTGTGCACTCTACGTGACTCTGCTTGAGCAAGGATGTTGGACCAGATGATCTCCAGAGATGTCTTCCAGCCCACACTATCCCATGAGTCTGTGATCTATCAGCAACAAAGCATACTTTCTAGACTCTCCTTACTGCTAACTTATGTAGTTTATAAATATGAGATAGCTACATTTTAACTAAAAATTACAGAAAACTAGAAAATTTGGCATATTTTTATTTTTCTAGTGTGTGTAGGCCTGATGTACTCAGCATAGCCAAAGTACTACTACAACTACTTATCACTTGTTTATGAAACACACTGAAATATTGGCTACCCGAAAGTCAGTAGGAACTGAAGTTATCTTGCAAACCTCTGAAATATTGCAAAGTTTAGTCCTTGCTAGCTCAGCTACAACAAATCAACAGATAACACAGCTTTTTGTTGCATATATCTAAACATTTGTAAAAAAAATGGGAATTAATTTGAAATGTCCTTAAATCAGATGTTATGGCTTTATAGGGCTGGAGTCTTGATTCTGAATCTTGGCAGCTCTTATTACACAGTTATTACAAGAATAGAAAAGGTTGAAGAGTCTTATTTCAAATTGCTGTCAAAAGTTTTTCTAGAACTTCTCACTTATTTCTGTGGTCCTTAATGTGTGTGCAGGTGTTTTTCAGAAGTCTGCTTTAATGTAAGTGGTTTTTTTTTTGGCTAAGTCTCGGGCTCTCAGGCATTCTTAGTTAATAGGTCTGTCCATCTTTTTGTGTTACTGAAAGACTAAAACTCACAAAAGATAGATTGAGAGTCCTTTTTGAGCACTGTCCTCCCTAGAGGATACCTTCTGAATTTCTCAGTGGCTTTCTTTTCATCTCTTTATTCTTCCTTCTTCAGGAGGAGGCAAATGCCCTAAAAATAGATAAGTATTATTTGATAATAACTTCAATCTATATTACTATCTTACAGTAATGAAAGGAAGATTGAGAAGAACAAATAAATAGTAATCCCTATAGGATATATGCTTCCTATCCAGCACTGCTTAAAATAATTTTGTGTGTGTTTCAAGATGAGAAGAAAAAAAAGTCATAAAGAGAATTATTGCTCAGAGCATGAAGGATCTACAGTATGAAACATTACTTCATGACTAAACAATACATCAGCAACTAGCAAATTTAATTGAACTTACATGTACAAAGAGAAGATAAATATCATTTTCTGTCAATAAAACATGAAGTAACACTGCTTTTGAAATGTTTTGGTTCTAGAAAATCTGTTTGTATCTTCAGTGCTGAATTTATAACTATATAATGAAGCCAATCTTTCTCTGGAAGCATGTCAAGTGTGGCTATATTTCTTATTTAATTTTCTTTCATATCTGTACTACTCTCCTAATTATAAACTGAGCTGCCTGAAGACTGCTGGTAACAAAGGTGTCTTGAAAACAAACTGGAAAAAATCCTGCAAGATATATTTTTCTTGCTCTTGCTTTGAATGTAAAAGCAGAATCATAGAATCACTGAATGCTTAAGGTTGGAAGGCACCTTAGAGATCATCTAGTCCAACCCCCCTGCACACATAGGGTCACCTAGAGCACGTGGCACAGGGCTGTATCCAAGCAGGTTTTAAAGACCTCCAAAGAAGGAGACTCCACAACCTCTCTGGGCAACCTGTTCCAGGGCTCTGTCACTCTCACTATCAAGATTTTTTTTTTAAGTTCCTGTGGAACTTCCGATGCTTCAATTTGTAGCCATTTCCTCTTGTCCTATTGCTATCGCTTGCTACCACCTCCACCTCACTCCCTCCCTTGAGGTATTTATATGCACTGATCAGATCCCCCCTCAGCTTTCTCTTCTTCAGGGTGAACAGGTCCCGCTCTCTCAGCCTTTGCTCATAGGGCAGATGTTTCAGGCCCCTGATCATCCTTGTAGCCCTGCGCTGGACTCTCTCCAGAAGCTCCACATCCCTCTTGTACTATGGAGCCCAGAATAATAATCCAGTGTCCATTGTCAGTTTGCTTTTGGCATTTTGACATTTCCAGATGCCTACATCCCTATGCAGATGCCTCCCTTACATTTTACTCAGCTTAAGCATCAGAAAAATTTCTAACTAGTACAGATGAAAAAAAAAAAGTTTTTAATTTCTCCATGTTTGAATGGCAGAAATGATAGATTATTTCACTGTGATATATTTATTAATCTTCTGGGATATGCATGTATGACTCTTTTGGAAAATCATAAACAAGCTATTTAGATTATTTTGCATCCCCACAGATAGGTGTCAAACCGCATATCATTATATATGATTTAAGCTACAGTGGGCAACATTGTATAAAGTACTTATGCACATGCATGTACCTGTGTATATACACATGCTCATACACAAATATGAATCTATAAATCTATCTTTCTGTCTATCCCTATAGTACAGATGCTATCTCTTCTTTAACCATGTCCCCTAGTAGCTTCAAAGAAAAACACAGAATATGTACCTTAGAAGACTTAATATGTATATATTTTTATGTCGCTAGGAAACTTGGAATTCCAAATGTCTCACATGGGAAAGGCAACAGGGCAGACCTTCATTTGATAAGTCATCAGAGTTGGAATGAACATATGCTTACATAAACATTTTAAAAACCTAGTATACTGTATAATAACTTTAACAGACGTGAGACACCAGCCACAAAGATACCACTAGTTTAGGATGATATATTATAAACACAATATATATAAACATATAGCTTAAGCTCAATACTTTCTTACTTTCATAGATGATGAAAGAACAAAACTTGAGTTTAAATGGCAGACCATGCCTTGTTTTAACATATACATACCTAGTTAGAGTCATTTAACATGTGCATTGCAACGCATAGAGCATCAAGAGTTCACAGCATAAAATCTGGTTGACATCCACAGATAAAGATCTGGCATATTCAATGACCTCCATATCTCTTTAAAAACATCAAATTTTGCTAATCTAAGACATGATGCAGCTGTTTCCTGAAGGCTTTTTTCCCTTTTATAGGTAACCCTGCCCTACCCCAGTATTCGGCAAGAGGTGAAAAGTGAGATATTTTGATAAAGAAGGATGATGGATGCTCAATGCTTTGGGTGCTAGTCAGTAAAAGAATATGTTTGATCTCCAAACTGACTTTTTGCGTAACCTTGAACAGCACTTTAAGTCTCTCTAATATCAATGAGCAGTGCTTTCCATTTACCGGCCCCAGAATCCTCAGCTGACTCTGTAATGGCAGGAGGGCTTCTTACCATCATATCCTTGGAGAATAGATTGCATATCAAACCTGATTCCATTTATCAATGACTTCCTTTATAGTGAGTATCCCAGACTAGAAACAGTAGTCTAGATGTGATCCTGTAAGTGCTTCCCTCATTGTACTAGCTCAATTTCTGCTGATGTTGTTTGCCTTCATCACTGCAAGGGGGTACTGCTGACTCTTACAACTTACTTTGTCATATCCTACAATTATTTATTTTATTTTATTTTATTTTATTTTATTTTATTTTATTTTATTTTATTTTATTTTATTTTATTTTATTTTA